>PVJH01001593.1:0-201491 GCA_004026705.1 Nesogale talazaci | reverse complement strand
TAGACTGATTTCGGGCATGTGAGTTAATATTGGACTTATGACTTTGAACTGGACTGGGCTCAATGTCCTGTTCCTCTTGTATATAAACCCTTTCCTTGTACCTATATGTGTGTGTATGAAATTTATTCCTCTAGCCTAACCGGACTAACACATCAGTGCTGTGGACAAATGTCCAGAATGCCATCTCAATGAGGTACACATGACCCGAGAATTCCTAAGCACGACATCTGAGATATAGCGTCCTGAATACTTTTCTTCTGAATCTGAAGACACGTGAGAAAAGAGAAAAGAATTGGCTACCTGTGACACATCCTAAATACAATGATGGGAAGGATGTTGGACAGATGCACTAGTTTAGATAATCTTTATTTATTTTTACTTTTTTCATCACTGCCCTCTGGTGGGAGTGGGAGGCCCAGCCTTGCTCCTAGAGAGCTGTTGCTGGATTTGAACCTCCAGGCCAGTGGGCAACAGTCACGCACTCAACCACTATGCCATTGGGGTTCAGCCCAGATAATTTTTTAATTGAAAGAAATAACTAAATGGTTACATATGGATAACTCCTTCTTTATGATTATGAAATCCAGTTCTTAGGTTAGAGTTCAGACTTTGAGTCATGCAGTTATTCTGTTGGTTCTGTTCCCTTAGTCCTTGTTCCACTCTCTTAAATACAACTCATGATTATAGTTGAATATTTCCTTTCCATACAATGTTTCCTTTCCATAAAAATGTAGGTGTTCCAAGTCCTCTTTTCATTCCTTACTGTCTTTCCCATTAACTCCAAGCCAACAGAGTTTTTGTTAATATATCAATTTTTTTAAATAGTGTGGATTTTCTATAAATTTTGCTGGTGTTCATGCTCTAACATAAAAGACTTTATTATGTTGCTGTATCCCTCAAATGAAGGAAATGCTATAAATTGATTATGGAGATATCTGATGTGGACAACCTATTTTCTTTTTGTTCTTTTCCTCCTCCTCCTCCTCCTCCTCCTCCTCCTCCTTCTCTCAGTTCATAGCCTGGAGGTTCTCCTGAAATTTATTCACTTTGGTTGCCCCATTGGTAGTTGATATCACTAACAGAGCATCCAGCATGATAACTCAAAAGTCACTCCTGTGCACAACAGAGTGGGAAACAAATGGTGGTGGTTTTTGTTAAGTTTTGTTAAGTTTGATATGACTCATAGAGGCTCTATTCACAATGGAAAGAAACACTGTGCTATGCCATTTCAAAATTTTCATCATGTTTGAGGCTTTTGTTGCATCCACTGTGTTAATCCATCTGCCTGCGGGACTTCTTTTTCACTGACCCATTAACTTACCAAACATGATATCCTTTTCCATAGACTCTTCTCTCCTGACAACTTCAAAATATGTGGGATGCAGTTTCATCATCCTTGCTTTTAAAGAGCATTGTGGCTAGACTTGGAAGAAAGGCATCCCCCTCCCGCCCCCCCCCCCAGTATCTCAGGTATTTTCAATATTCTTTGTCCACACTATAATTTAAGGTATTTTCAATATTCTTTGTCAGAACTGTAATTTAAATACACCAGTTTTCCTGAAGCCTTCTCTATTTGTTGTCTAATTTTCATAGACCTATAAGGAGATTGGAAATATCATGGCTTGGGTCAGATACATCTTAGTCCTCAAAGTAGCATCCTGTCCTTCAATACTTTAAAGAGGTTTTTTTGGAGCATAACTGTCCAATGCAATATGTTGTTTGATTTCTTGACTTCTGCTTTCATGAACATTGTTAGTAGCTCCAAGCAAGATTAAATCTTTGAGAACTCCAGTCTTTTTTTTTAATTAAAAATCATTTTATTGGGGGCTCATACATAGCTTTTCATAATATGTAAATAAACATACTGTGCCAAGCACCTTCACATGTCTGCTGCAGTTATCATTCTCCAAACATCTGCCTTTTCCTTTGAGCCTTTGATATTGGCTTTTCCATCCTTTCCCCTCTTCTCCTGCTCTCTGTTCCCCACCAACAGTCAATACTTTAGAAATTATTATTGTTCTGTCATATCTTACACTGCCCGACCTCTCCCCCAACCCATTCCTTTGATGTCCACCCTTCAAATAGGAGCTTATGTGTATATCCTTGCAGTTGGTTCCGTCTCTCCACCCCACCTTCTCTCCACCCACCAGCAGCTCCTCTAACCACTGGCCCAAAGGGGCTCATCCATCTTGGTGTCCCTATATCTCCAGCTCCCCTTTCTACTAGTGTACTTTCTCCAATCCATCTGGATTTGTAAGGTAGAGTTGGGACCATGATAGTGGGGGGAAGGAAGGCTTCAGGAACTAGAGGAAACTTGTATGCATCATCACTGCCTGGATGTACCTTAACTGGTCTGTCTCCTCCCCATGGCTCCCCTGTAAAGGGGTGACTGATTACCCACCAATGGGTCTTAAGGTCCCCACCCTGCTAACCCCCTCATTCATAATGATGTGATTCTTGTTCTTTGATGCTCAAGACTTGCTCCCTTTGGCCCCTCTTGATCACACAAGCTGGTATGCCTCTTCCATGTGAGCTTTGCTGTTTCTGTGCTGAACAGTGACTCGTTTATCTTCAAGTCTTTGAGACTCTAGACATTCAATCATTTTGGGCACCATCATTTCTTCTGCTCTGTTTGCCTCTGTATCCATTTGTCTTCAGTGATTGTAGCAGGAGTCAATTGGTCTATTGATCTTGATTTTTGTTCTTTGATGCCTGATACCTGATTGTTTCAGGACCTCATGATTGCACAGGCTAGTGAGCTTCTTTTATGGTGGGTTTTGTTGCTCTTGAGCTAGATGACTGCTTGTAAATGCTCAAGCCTGTATCTCTTGATAACTGGGCACCATCAGATTTCTTCACCACTCTTGCTCATGCTCCCACATATCCTCAGGGGGCGACTTGGGGATGTGTGTACACAGTGATATGTGTTTGTTGGTTCCCCCCCCCATCCCCATTTGTTGTCTATTGCCTAGACATTTTACCACCTTGTGGCCACACTGGCTGTTGTACTTATTCTGTGTGGGTGTGGTCTCTTCTCAGGTAAATGGTCTGTTGTTTATCTTCAGGCTTTTAAGACCTCAGACCATATGTCCTTCGATAGCTGGGCACCATCAGATTTCTTCACTACATTTGCTTATGCATTCATTTTACTTTAGTGATGGTGTTGGGCCAGTGAGTCTCATGGAATACCAGATTCATAGAACAAAGTGTTCTTGCATTGAGGGAGCACATGGGTGAGGGCCCAAGGTCCAGTTGCTACCCTAGTACTTGACCTATAGTTATGTTATTAAGTTTATTCCATTCTTATAATAGATAAGCAGACAGCGACACAGGACACTTTCGGGTGTCACATGGTGGGGAAGCATTGCAGACTGACCCCCCCCCCCCAAATGAACGAAATCAAGAAGGGAGCACTCCTGGTCAGAAAGTTGAAAGTAAAGAATGACAGGTCTGATGGTTCCTGGGGGACACAGGAGAGGGGAGGAGAAGGGGGCTTGGACAAACTTATCAATGGGGGTGGGGAGCAACAAAGTGGGGGGTGTGGGAGGCCTGGTAGGGATTAGGCAAGGACAATGAATCTGTGAGGAAACACTGAAATGCCAATGAAGGTGGAGCATGATGGCGATACAGGAGAGAGATGGAAGGAAATAAAGGAAAGAGCTAGAAGACAAAGGGCACTTGCAGAGGTCTAAACGTAGAGAACTCCAATCTTTTATCTGTTTATCAGACTACTACCTCTTCGTCCAGTTGAGAGATTATCCCACAACCCCTTGAGTTGCATTTCATACTGAAATCTGCAATCTTTGATTTTCCTTCATAAGTGCTTCAAGTTCTTTTCACTTTCAGCAAGCAAAGTTGTGTTAGTTGTAAATAGTATGTTGCTAATACTCCTTCCTCCAGTCTTTTAAAAAGATTAGCATTAAAAGCTTTCTTATTTTTTAATAAATTTATTGGGGACTCATACTTCGCTTATCACAATATGTCCATACAGATACTGTGCCAAGCACCTTTGCAAGCCTGCTGTCATCACCATTCTCCAAATATCTGCTGTTCCACTTGAGCCCTTGATACCAGCTTTTCATCGCTACCTCTTCCTCTTTCTGACTATCTCTTCTATGGACTTGCTGTTAGCCTAGTGGGCTATGTTTCATCAGCAGTTGAAATCCCTCACTCACTCTATGGGAGAAGGATGAAGCTTTCTGCTCCTTTTAAAAAAATTACGGCCTCAGAAACCCCTCATAGGACCCCTCCCCTCCCATAAAGTTAACAAGGTTCAAAATTGATTCAATGGTAATGAGTTTATGTGTCAAAATGACCTTGATGGTACAATATTTGATTTGCTTTATCTGTCGGTCTGTTACAACAAAGTCAATTCGACTGTTCACACTTTGCTAAAAAACAAAACATAAATAAAACATGCCAATCTTTTAGTATTCACCTTTCAGTCCAAGATAAATGACTCATATTTTGGGTTTGGTATGACAGAATCAAAACCAATTCATATTCCCTCTCATTAATTGATCCTGATTCATAACGACCCTCTGGGACAAGGAAGAGCTGCTCCTGCAAAAAATTCCATCCTTCTCTTTTAGGGTGGCTGGTGGTTTTGAACTACTGACCTTGTGGTTACTCCATCACATTAAAATGTTGTTTTTTTTTGGTAATTGATAGCAGTATAACACACTTTTTAAAAAGCCCTCCAGGTATGACAACAGCAATTATTTATTAGTGTTTTCTCAGCACTCTAGGAATGAGAATGGAATTTACCCAAATAGACAGTTCTTAAGGGGGAATCTTTCCTGAGGGTACAGCTGAAAATTATGCTAGGTCATAAAGTTAAGACCAGTCAAGTTACCTCTCATCTTCTTTAGTGCCTGTGAACCAGGTCCATAGGAGTCAATGGCCAGACTCAACCCATCTCTGTAATTTCTCTGTATTTCTCCCACTTCCACTCAACATGTGGATTCAGGTGGTCACCTAACAAGCATTTCAGGCTGCCACAGGTGCCCTTTAATGTTCAGTTCTAGAGAGGAGTTTTCTTGATGGTTCCAGAGTTTTTCAGCTCTGACAAAAACCACGAGTTCAAAATTAACATAGCCAGAGTTTCTCTTTTTCCCATCTGTCAACATCCTCCAGGCACATCTTTTCACCTCTGAATATTCGGAGGACTCCAAAGCACTGGTGAGGCTAATCTCAGAACCTTCTTTACACGTATGTCCTAACTTATTTAAAGATTCAAAATTTAATGACTCAAGGCAAGTGGGTTTACAAGCTCTCTATTCATACTTCTCCATAACCATTTCTTTTTTTAACCATTTCTATAAATCCAAATAGCAACAATAATAAGCAGAAGAAATAAGTGTAAACAAATCAGAATCAGATACTAAACTCAATTCTTAAAACAGTCAAGTTCAATCTTATTTGCTTATCTAAATCCTTAACTAAACTACTCTATTGATAAAAAAATTTGGGAGTAGGCCTCTGAAAGCACCAAGTCAGATCCAGGCTTTCTGTCAGACATTTTGAACTTCTGTCAGCCATTTTCCTTAAACAGCATGGTTTCTGAGAAATTCAAATGATGACTTCTACCCTGAGCTCAAAATATATATTAATTATATTCATTCCCCCCCCCCATTTCAGACAGGAATGACTAAAGACTACAACCAAATAAAATAATCCAAACTTTATTTCCCATATTCTTTCTAGTAAACTGCGTGGACATATCTGACATCTACCTAGCCAAAGAAGAAATACTACCATGAGGGAGAGGCCAAACAAGTATTCACTCCCCATCTTTATGATTTGTTTCTCTTGTATGCTACTCTCAAAGTGTCATAATTTGAGTCTAGTCTGAGTAGACTAGAGAAATATTCATAGATACTTAAATGTGTGCAGAAAAGAGTTTTATATACAAGAGGAATTGAATATTGAGAAAACATCTGAGCCCAGTCCAATCCAATCCCGTAAGCCTGATATTAGCCCATATATCCAGTCCTGGTTTATAAATTCCTCTTCAGACTCATGCAACATGTACAATGATGCTGAATGCAGGAAGATCACAGGTCAGTGGGTGGAAAGTCTAGTTGATCCAATGGTTGTAGAGGCATTTCAGTGCTGGCTGGGGTCACCATGTGGTTCCTTTAGCTCCTAGGCTCTGATGGCCATGAGCCTGTCTCCATGTGTCTTGTCATCAAGAATGTTCTCTGGCAGTGAGCCTGTGTACTGCCTCCAATGAGATATTTATCTCCTTAGCACCTCCAAATGAGTGCACCAGGCTCCACCTTGATTGCTGCACTTTACCCCTTCGCCCTTAATCCTCAAATTGACCATAGGACCAGAGTGAAGTAGCATTTACCTTGAGGACCCCTACTCCAAAGTTCTGGCATACCACTTCTAATGTATTCTATTTACATCCAAAGGAAAAATTAATGAGATTAGAGCTCTTGATAGGAGAGGTATCAAAATTTTAAAATCTTAAAATCATCCAGTTGACATTTTATTCTTTAAGTGTTTTCCTATATAGAGACAAAATTAGCCTCTCTATATTCCTGCAACCTTGGTTCTAGTTTCATTTCTGAAGTTAGATGTTATATATACCTCACTATATTTGTAGGCATTATATAATATATATGTGTGTGTGTGTAAATATGTATGCTTTCACTAATATTTCATTTAAAATTGATAAATTATAAATACAATTTTAAATTCAAGGGGTGAAAAACAAAAAAGGAAATGTTTTCTCCTTAATACCTTAGGAAGATCTTAGAAGAGCATGAGTAAAATAATAAGGCAGCATGCATATATTCACACAGTCACCATATCATGCTAATTAGGAGATGGAATGTCACTGATCTAAAACTGTGAAAACATAGGAAAACATCAGTTCACATTACTATATTTGAAAAAGATAAAAACAAGGTGGTGATAGCTTTTGACATTTCAAGGACTAAAAAAAAGGGTTATCACTTGAGCTATTACCATACTAATGCAAAGGCAAGCAGTTTTTTGTTTAGCGTTGTTTTGTTTTTGTAATTTAAACTCAAAAATAAAAATGTTAAAAATAGGTCTCACTTGCATGATTTTTGAGAAGGAAACAGAAACAATGTGTGGTGACTATTGAGATGATAATTTGGGTGCCATATAATGAATTTGTTAAAAATCATTTTATTAGGCACTCTTAAAGATATAACAATCCATGTTAAATTTGATTAAACATAAATATACACTAGCTGCCACCATTCTTTTCAAAACACTTTCTTCTTTTGAATTCATTAATATCAGCTCCTCCCCCTACATCCAAGAACCATTATTATTACATTACATTATTATTATTTTGCCATATCTTACACCATCCAATGTATCGATTCACCTAAAATTCTGTTATTTGTTCCCCTTGAGTGGGGATATACAGTCCTCATTGCTATCGACTCACCCTTCCCCCACCCCGTATGCCCATAACCCCAGGAAATCATTACTCCCATTACTATTTCTGAAGGGTTTATCTGTCTTGGATTTCACGCATCAAGCAACCTTAATTATCCAAATAAAATACACAGGTCTCACAAAATTAATGAAGTGACAGTAAGACCGTAAGAGTAAAGGGGGAAAGTATTAAAGAAATGGAAGGTATTCATATGTTTCTTCAGTGCTATACTGCAACTTGCATAAATCATCCCTTCCCTGTGACCCTTGTGTAACAGACCGTCCAATTATCTAACGGGTGGATTTTGTGTCTCATTCCTTCACAGCTGATTGCTTATTTTTGACTTTCAGATACCAATTTCTGTCAACACTTCATGATCACACAGGTTGGCATGCTTCTTCCATTTAGGCTGTGTTGTTACCCTGCTAGATGGCCACTTGTTTAGCTTCAAGCCTTTTAAGATCCTATACTCTATCTTTTGATAACTGGGGACCATTCGTTTTCTTTACCACATTTGCTCATGTATCTGTTTCCTCTTCAGCAATCATGTTGGGAAGGCAAATATCATATCAAATTTTTTGATACAATTTTTGCTGTGAGGTAAAATTTAAATAGAGACCCAAAGTCCAGCTGCTTTCTTTTTGTGTATATATATATATATATATATATATATATATATACACACACACACATACATACATACACATACACACATGTAACTATAGCCATCTTTATATATTTATATATATACATCTATATATAATATCCATATTTATAAATTTTACTTCATTATTTTTTCCTCTTTTTATTTCTTTCCTCCTACCCCACTATCATGTTCACCCATAATTCACCTCTCAGTAATTCCTTTCAGATACCTTTCAATTGCTCAAACATGACCAGGATCGCTACCCCTTTCTTACCATCAATTTTAGATTCCTTGCTATTTCCCTGTCCTTGTTGTTATTTGTTCATCACCCAACTCCCACCACCATCACCTCTCCCATGCACCGCCCCTCCCCCCCCAACTTTGGTTCAATTGCCATCTCCTTGGTTTTGTTTGTCCTGCCTATTTTATAGAGATAGATCTACAAAAGAGAAAAAAGATGAAAAATAAAAGAGAGCTCATGCACATAGTTCCATGTCTAGTTACTGTCCAAACTGGAGGCAGGTGAGTCTACTAAACAGCTAGCAGAACCTGATAACATCCATCAGTCCATGCACCTTTTCTTTCAGGGAATCCTCATCTCTCAGAACTTGCTTACCTAACAGCACTTACACCCTCTTAGTCCTCAGCATTCACATCCCAAGCACACGCCTTCGACAAGACCCTATTGCTCTTCCTGCAGTCATGGTGGGCGTGGTCTTTTGACCCACCCCTCCCCTGTTTATACCTTTAGCTTTCAGGGAAGCCTCCTTGTGCATGTCCTCCATCGAGTTCAGATGAGGTGCCAAGTGCTGCCACCTGAGCCAGATGTCTGTTATTGAGATTCCTCAGGAACATCATGTCTTTGTCAGACTGTTGCACTCACCTCTTGGTTTGTCCCCAGTTGGGCTGGTCATGCTGGCCACTTTGCCTAAACTGTATCTTCTGTCTTGTCCTCTGCAGCACTGACGTCTAGGAAAGGGATGCCATGCCTTGAGCTGTGGCTGGCTGTACATTCCTCTCTGTGCATAAGCTGCTCTGAGCAGGAACATCATCCTCAAGGACTGCTGCACCAGAATGCGGTCACTCTCTCTCTCTTTCCTGTGGAGATAGAAACAATACCCTGCCCTTTGGTGAATTAGTGCCCTGTTACCACCTTGCTATCTTTTCCTCCCCCACCCTTTGGCGGGCTTTAAAGGCATATGAGGGGTTAAGCATCTTTCCATACCTTTGCTGTCTTTCATCTTTAAAATTTTTCAATCTTTCTTTCTGTCTTTTTTTTTTTTTTTTTTTTTTTTTTTTTTTTTTTTTTTTTTTTTTTTTTTTTTTTTTTTTTTTTTTTTTTTTTTTGGATAACATATGTATGCCTCATTGTTTTTTGTTTGGCTTTTGTCAGAGTATCTGGTTTTCAGCTCAGGAACTGTGCAATGTGTACATCTTCTCATTTGCCTGTTCTATTGTTTGAACTTACCTCAGTGGACTCATGTGGTATTTGTACTCTTGTGCTTAGCTCACTTGACTCAGCCTAATGTCCTCCAATTCCTCCCATGAGACACCTCATTATTTCTTCACTGATTTTTAGGGATGCATAGTACTCCATTTTGCATATACTCCAGAGATTTTTAATCCATTTGTCTATTGATAGAAATTCTGGCTGTTTTCAATTCTTTGCAACTATAAAATGTAGAGTGATGAACATTAGAGCACATTATATGTCTGGTCATGGCTTGGTTCTTATTTCTTCTGGGTAGATGCCCAGCAGTGGAATTGCTAGGACATAGGGTAACTCAGTTTTCATCTGTTTTAGGTAAAGCCAAATCACTTCCTATAGCAGTATTGAATGAGAGTTCCTTTCTCATCACACCACCTCTAACATTTACTGCTTTCTATTTTCTTGAATTGAGATATCTTAGTGGGTATTAGTTGGTAGCTCATGGGTCTTTGATTTGCATTTCCTAGATGGCTAATGATCGGGAACATTTTCTCATAAGCTTTTAGGCCATTTGGGTTTCCTCTTTTGTGAATCTTCTGTTTACATCTTCCGTCCACCTCCTCAGTGGGCTATTTGTTTTGTCTTATTGTAAAGTTGCAGGGTTCTGCAGATTTTAGAAATAAGAACTTTGTCTGATACGTCAATACTAAATATCTTGTCCCAGTCTGCGGGTTCTTTCAGTGCATATATCCCACATGTCTGTGTTATCTTCCACTGGGAGAATATCTTTCATTATTGTTGATAGAACATGCATTCCATACATTAAGACTATTAACTTTGTCCCTACTTTTTTGTTGCTAAATCTGATAGTTTGGGATTTTGCTTTGAGGTGTGTGGTCCACCTTGAATTTATCCTTGTGTGTGGGGTGAGTTAAAGGTCTTGGTTCAGTTGTCTACAGGTTGACATCCAGTTTTTCTGGCACCATTTTTTTAAAATGGCATTTTCTTCCCATTTGATTTTTTTGGGGGAGGGGAGGAAGAACTTTATCAAATATCAGTTGTCTGCATTCTGCTTCTTTGATTCTGGATTTTCTGTTCATATCCATTGGTCCAAGTTTCTATCATAATACACGTTCCACGCTGTTTTGACAACTGTGGCCATATAATAAATTTTAAAGTCAGGTAATGCAAGCTCCCAGCCCCCCACCTGTATCCTTCTTTTTTAGGAGGTTGGTTTTTTGGGTTTTTTTTTTTTTTTTTTTTTTTGCCAATTCTGGATTTCTCCTCTGTCTATATGAAGTTGATAGTCAGTTTTTTCTTTTTTTTAAATTTTGCTGGTATTTGTATCAGGATTGGTTTGAACCTATATAGTACCTTAGGGAGGAACAGCATCTTTACAAGATTGAGTCTACCAATCCCTGAGCATGGGCTATTTTTCCATTTATGAAGGTCCTTTTCATACCATTGTTCTATAGTTTTCCTCATACAGATATTTTATTTTTTTGTTTAGATGAATCCCTAGATATTTCAATTTATGGTTGGCTATTATGATGGGTAGTACCTTCCTGATCTCTTTTTCTGCAATCCCATCAATTGTATATAGCAATACAACCTACTTTTGCCTGTTGATCTTATATCTGGCAACTCCACCATATCTCTCCATCACGTTCAGCAATCCTACTGTGGATCCTTTGGGCTTCTCAATATATGGAATCATATCACTTGTAAAAAAATGATAATTTCACTGTTTCTTTCCCCAGATGTACACCCATATAGCATTCTGTTGCCTTATATAACTAGGACCTCCAGGATTCTGTTAAATAAAGGTGAAAACAAGGGGCTTGTCTGGTGACTTTTTTTTAAATTTTTCCATTGATTGTAATGCTGGCTGTTAGATTTTCATATATAGCTTTAATTATATTGCAGACATCTTAAAGAAATATTTCTTGAAAAATAAAAGCACTCATCAATGGAGTGAGCTGTTTTATGTTGGAAGTTCTTTCTCTACCACTACAGATGTTCATGCAGAACATGCAGAAAGTTTTCTATTGAGGCCTTTTCTTTATGAAAAATGTATTTCTAATGTAGAAATTCCCTGATAATATCATTCTAAAGATTTAAAGTTAAAGAATTATATTTATGACCACATAATATGTGATTCATTTTTAATATTCTGCCTTCAAAATCCTGACAAGTATGTAAAAGCACTACTGTGAAACATGTATAGGATTCAAATTAAGTAAGTAATAACATGATATGAGAAATGCCTTTATCCAAAATCACAGATCCTCTCAGAAACTGACTACGAACAGTTGAGGAAAGGGATAGACAATAAGCCAGTATGGCTTATTTAGTTCTCTTACTTTACCAATTTCCTAACACAATATGCAATCAGAAATACAGCTGGGGATTTGCTGGAAGAGGAATTGTCCCCCTGAAAATGTGGTGTATTTTGAGATTAATATAATGATGTTGAATTATGATGAACATAGTTTTATAAAGCTGTGATTCAAAAGGGAAGCATTTAAAAATCAAGTCTATTTTCCTTAATTCAGGACTAGCTATTTATTTGATAGTCTTCCATTCTTGGCATTTACCAAGAGGGTAAAAAATGAGAAGCTATGGTTCTTTCCCTTAGGAGGATAAGACTAGAAACTAATAAGAAAATAAATAGAAGCCAAAAAGAGAAGTATAATATGTAGATTAGCAACAAACTACAATGTAAAACAAAAATGTTATCAATACTATCTGAAATACTTGAATACATAGATCTCACTGAATTACAAGCTATACAATAATAGTATGAAGGGTATTTTAGAAGAAAGAGTAGTTTTTTACATCCTGTAAATCCTAATGGCTATTTTTTCTAACTAAAAACCAAATATTGTAATCTAGATTTCTCTTTTGTGTGTTAAAAGTGTAAGAACACCTAGAAAACGTAGTTCAGGTACTGAAAAATAAATGAACTGCTGAGGGCAGTTCTTTGGTTTTGGGGGAAAATAAGTATGGATATTAAAAAATGGGAACAATTGTTTTAAATTGGAATGAAATGAACCAGAAAATCTCTTCTCTATAACGAGCAAAAATGAACAGATAAAATGACAAAAATATTTCAGAAAAGATGTTCACATTCCAAGCACAGACATCGTTCACTCGATGCTTGATCGATGTCAGAAGATATTTATTTTTAGTTGAATTATCTTAATTAGCTTTTATAATAGCAAACGCAATAGGTAACAATCAGCTCAGTAATTTAGAAAAGGTAAAGTTGGATGACTTTTTATAGCTCACCTTTGAATTTCATTTTAGTGTAAAAATATGCAAGATTGTGTTCAAAAGAGAAAAAAATTGGCTTCTTGGCCTTGGCGACATGTGTACAACTTGAATGAATGCTTTATCATAGCTAAGTAAGAAAGTATCATCTCTAAAGAAAATGGTCAGCCCTGAATATAAAAACAGGATAGGAACTTAATTGAGAGATTTCATTCAAGCACTAGATGAGGGAAAACATTGCAAGATTTGTTTTCTAGCACTCAGTCCAATCGATAAAATAAAATTTAATTTGGTGATAAGTAAAAGGTCTTGTGACTAATATGGCTACCATCTTTCTCTGTCCCAGTAGGGGGGAGGGAATCACAGTTTGAACCACATGCATCTAGTTGTCTTAAAGTTATTCTATCATATTTTCACATTATCCAACTCTCCTTATCCAATCTCTTGCTTCTGAAGCAATTTACTTATTCATCTTAAATCCCTGTAATACTTGACCTTATGGAAGAAGATAGGCTACCAGTATTTTCTGAATTTATGACAGTTTTTCCTATTATAAATTAGTGCATTGTCATTCCTTACTTAGACAATTCCATGAGGCAGAAATGACTTCATGGCAGTGAATGGATGGGTCTTGGTTAATGCACATATTATCCTCAGTGATGTATCCACTTTCCAAAGGCCAACCAAACCAGGTGTCAGCACTGCTGAATCTGCTGGTCTGGGCTGGAATGAGCATATAATCTAACATGGTAGGTAAAGTGATTGACCAGGAAGAAGCAAGCATGCATCTTCCTGCTTTTCACTCCCATGGCCTTTATCCTAATTCCCCCTTTGAAAATGAGAAAGGGAGAATGGGAGAGCACAAATCCCCTTTGCAGCAGCACATAGCCAATAGAGGTGGAAGCTCCAAGAATAGTTTCTCTAGGACAGTTTATAATTAACGAAGGAGTCACACCAATGCTCAGAGGAATAATTTCAAACATGTTATGAAGGTGAACATTTACTATAAATTGTCACCTTTACACGCTCAGTTGCAGAAAATAGAAAGATATCACTCATTTTCCCTGACTATTCATTGAAAGAAAATATTTCATAAATGACAGAAGTAAACCAGGTAGAGGCAATTATAGAAAGTTCATTACATGACGCTTTTATATGTTGAATTTTAAAACCTCGGTGCACCTTCTGCTTCTAACATCACATTTCTATTAAAATATGAATGCCCCTATAAGTTGTTGGCATTTAAAGTTAATGTGAAATATAAATAATACTACCACCAAGTACTATAATATTCTAACCACTTTATTTCCTTTGTCAATGAAACACTCAATTGAAAATAAGAGTTGGCACTTCTAGAGAAATAATGAAAAGTTCGTGATTTAAAAGAACTCATTGGTGAGGCAAAATATGTAAACTCCATTTGTATTGTTCTGTTAGAGATTGCTATTACTTGCATTTATCATTCTATATAATCTCAGATAAACGTAACATTATCCTCAAGTATTCTAAGCTCTCAGTAATCAGTGCTAAAATATTTCACAATACCATCAGATAAGTGCAAAAACAGAACAGATCATCTTAAACTTGCCAGAAATCTCAATTAACAAGTATCTCTATAATGTAATTCCCTTAATTTATTGATTTTTTACTATTTTAAAATAATATTATTCAATACTTTAACCTCCATATCTTTGAGTTAGAATGTACCCCATGCACTTGACACTTTCAAAAATTTCATTTAAAAATGGACTAAAAGATAATGGAGTCTCCCAGACTTATTACTCAGATAGAAACTGGTAGGACCCTCAAGACCATGGCCTTAGATGCCATTCCATTCCAGAACTGAACTCACCATGTTCAAGAATAATCAGTCCTTCATTTATGGTTAAAAAGACAGGATTGAGGGGATGCACGAAGTGAAAAAATAGTGTTATGAACTGCTGAATGAAAATTTGATGGTTTATGCTATAAACTTTTACTTAATTCACAATAAAAAATTTAAGACTGAAGATAATGGATTTTTTTCCCCACAGACTTTTGGAAGCACCTTTGTATATTTAAAAATATTAGTTCCATTTGTACACATTATGCTACATTCCCAATTTTATTGTCTTTGTAATTCAATTTGTGAAATAGTAATATTATTTTGCTCATATTAATCTGAAAGTACTATGGGTCAGATATGTACCAACTTATCTTTCAAAATAAAAACATGGACCTGTTTAAACTTTCTTCTAAGAAAGATTTACTTGGGATGAATTAGAATTTTACTGTTATTTAAAATCATAGTTAAAATGAAAAGGGAGATTGAGCCCTGGTGGCATAATGGTTGAGTGCAGGACTGCGGCCCACTGGCTTGGCTGTTCAAATCCAGCAGCAGCCAGGCTGGGTAGCTCCCATGACCACCAGAGAGCCACTGCCTCCAAAAAAAGAAAAAAAAAAGAAAAGAAAAGGGAAAGCAGTTAAAAAGAATGAAAGATTAATAAGAATAATGCAAATTAGTTTCTCTAAATGTTGTTATTAGGTGTCATTGAGTTGACTTCTCACATCTACAACAGAAGACAAAGAGACACCATTTTTATACTCATTTTATGGTTGAGTCCATATGGCAGTGACTGTCCACCCATTGAAGGATTCTCTTTTTTTTTTTAATCAACTACCTGCTTTAATCGAACATAATGTTCTTTTCCAGAGACTAGTCTCTCCTGATAACATGCCCAAAGAATATGAAATAAAGTTTCACCATCTTACCTTCCAAGAATTATTCTTGCTATATATTTTTTTCCAGGACAGATTTCTTTCTTTTGGCAGCCATGCTGCTTTCAATATCCTTTGACAGCACCATCATTCAAGTGAATTGATTATTCTGCAGTGTGCCTTAATCAATGTCCAACATTCACATGCATACCAGATAATTCTAAGGACTGTGGCTATCGTCCTTAAATCCTCACCTTGGCTCTTTATCATTGGATAGGTTTTGCATAGCAGATTTTCCCAATTCAATACATCCTCTGAATTCTTGACTATTACTTCTATGAGTACAAGTAAATTGAAATCCTGACAATTTCAATCATTTATCCACTTCCCATGATGTTGTTTGTTGGTCTATTGGTAAGGGTTTATTTTATTCTTTGAGTTTTAACCCTTCCTGAAGCTTTTCTTCTTAACCCATAAGTGCTGCAAGTGTTCTTCACTTTTGTCATCTAAGGTTGTTATCCGCACAGAACAATTTGTTCCTGAAACTCTCTCTTATCTTGAGACTCTACATCAGCAGTTCTCAACCTGTGGGTCGCAACCCCTTTGGGAGGTAGAACGACCCCTTTACAAGGGTCACCTATATCATAACAGTAGCAAAATTACAGTTATGAAGTATCAATGCAAATAACTCTATGGTTGGGGGTACCACAACATGAGGAACTGTCTTAAAGTGTCACAACATTAGGAAGGTTGAGAACCACTTCTCTACATGGACCAGGTAAATGATTGTATGTATCAAGTGAAGGCACAAATAATAAAATGCTTCACATTCTCAGCATGTGTTGCTAAGCCTTAATTGTGTTCAACTTCCTTCTCAAAATAGGTGCTGAAGCAACATCAATTTACATAGAACCTGACTCCAGCCAAAGAGGTATGGAAAAGAAGTGTGTCAGGCAGGGTTCTCTTAGAAAAATAAAATTCAGGACACTAGTAGTCTTTTTTATATATTAATATATTGAGAAAGGTATATAAGCTAAGAAAGAAAAAGTTAACTATAAAGTAATAGAGATTGCTCGGTGACACTCACTTGCGTGAGGCAACTAGAAGATTGGAAGTGTTTCAAATCTTGAGGGCTGCTGAGTAGTCTTCTGTAGAGCAATTCAGGCTATCTGGTTACAAACGGCAGAGCAGGTCGCCAACAGTCAGCCAGATGACAGAGTCCAACAGTCCCCAGCTCAAGAGATATATATCCCAGGACCGTAGCGAAGTAGGGCTTGAAGGAACCTCAACTCACAGCTTCACAGTCCATGATTAGGTGTCCCACGGGTAGTGTTGCTTGGAGGTTGAGGCACAGGATGAACAAGGCAGCTGTCTGGTCCAAAGATCCGGAAGCAAGAGAGAGGGCGGGACTCACCAAGCCCTTCCTATCTCTGCCCTTCAATTCATACCGAGTGTTCATTGGCCTTGCTGTCACAACAGACCCACCAATCTTCTGTGGCCATGTTGGCATAACAAACTTACCCATCACAATCCACCCCTTGACAACATGGCACCTGTACACAATTTTTTACTCATATAGAATTTCTAGACACCAATGAAATTAAACTTATACTTAACATCAAATATCTATCATACATATAAATGAGAACACACTGGGTCCAATTGTAGCTGATATATCATACATGAGCAAAGAAAAGATTCAATAAGCTCATAAACAGAAAATACATGAACAATCACAAACCTAGCTTCTGCAATTGATCACATGGTCCTAACTGGTAGGTAGAACTACCTTCAACTATCCATTCTGTATTACCTTTGCCCTCAGCAATCGCTTCAGCTGGTTGTGGTTTTTTGCCTGGTGGGGTGACCCAGACCTTCATTACTGAGGGGTCTAGGTCATCAGATGTCCTGTCATTATGGGGTTGCTGTCATTTACCATTAAATTTTATCACGGGGCATGGTAGCACTGAGAGTCGGCCTATCAGATCTCTTGGATTCCAGATATATTCCTCTTTACCCCCATTATGTAACACCAGTTCAATTTCTTCTTGATAATCTGGATCAATGAGACCACTCAGTACAGTGACACCCTTCCTGATCTGTTGATCCAAAGGCATGAGAAGCCCAAAGTGGCCAGGGGGCATTCTCAGGTGCCAGTTCAGTGGAATCCATGCTGTGTTTCCAGGTGGGAGAGTTCCTTCCTTCGGGACCAGGACCTCCAGTCCCGAAGAACATAGGGTTTCTGAGACAGGAAGCAAAAATGCTGCAAGTGGGTCAATAGGAGTAATAGTGAGTGGTGCCACTCCAGTTTCCACCCCTTGGTTCCTGGACCCATGAATCCTGGCTATTGGAGACACAGCACCATATATTGGCCACTGGTTTAAAGCGTATACAGCTTCCTAGAGAACACTGCCCCAGCCTCGCAAGTTGTTGCCACGTAGTTTGCATCGCAGTTGTGTCTTCAGGAGCCCATTCCATTGTTCTATCAAGTCAGTTGCTTCAGGATGATGCGGAACATGATATGACCAGTGGATTCCATGGGCATGGGCCCATTGCCGTACTGAATTTGCTGTAAAATGAGTTCCTTGATCTGAAGCAATGCTATGTGGAATGCCATGCCAGTGGATGAGGCATTCCTTAAGTCCACGAATGGTGGTTTGGGCAGAAGCATTGCATGCAGGGAAAGCAAATTCATATCCAGAATATGTGTCTATTCCAGTCAGAACAAAGAGCTGCCCCTCCAGGATGGGAGTGGTCCTATATAATCAACTTGCCACCAAGTTGCTGGTTGATCTCCCTGAGGAATGGTTCCGTACCTTGGACTTAATGTTGGTTTCTGCTGCTGGCAAATAGGATACTCAGCAGTGGCTGTGGCCAAATCAGCCTTGGTGAGTGGAAGTCCATGTTGCTGTGCCCATGCACAACCTCCATTCCTACCACCATGTCCACTTTGCTCATGTGCCCATTGGGCAATAACAGGAGTGGCATAGGAAAGAGGAGGGCCAGTCTCCACAGTGCATGTCATCTTATCTACTTGATTGTTAAAGCCCTCCTCTTCAGAGGTAACCCTTTGATGAGCATTAACATGAGACACAATTACATTTACTTTTTTGGCCCATTCAGAGAGATCCATCCACATATCTCTTCCCCACACCTCCTTGTCACCAATCCTCCAATCATGTTCCTTCCAAGTCCCTGACCATCCAGCCAAGCCATTAGCCACAGCCCATGAATCAGTGTACAGTCTCACATCTGGCTACTTTTCCTTATAGGCGAACTGAACAGCCAGGTGCACTGCTCAAAGTTCTGCCCATTGGGAGGCTTTTCTTTCGCCACTATCTTTCAGGGAGATCTTAGAAAGGGGCTGTAGTGCTGCTGCTGTCCACTTACGAGTGGCACCTGCATATCGTGCACAGCCATCCGTGAACCAAGCATGACTTTTCTGTTCTTTAGTCAAATTATTATAAGGAACTCCCCAAGAGGCCATAGGTGGAGATTTGGAAAGAGAAGGTAATGTGACTGGAGTGGGGACTGTAGGCATTTGGGCCACTTCTTCATGCAGCTTACTTGTACCTTCTGGTCCTGCTCTGGCCCGATCTCATATGTACTACTTCCATTTAATAATGGAGTGTTGCTGCACATGCCAACTTTATGACTCTGTGGGTCAGACAACACCCAATTCATGATGGGTAGTTCAGGCCTCATGGTGACTTGGTGGCCCAAGGTGAGACGTTCAGTCTCCACGAAAGCCCAATAACAGGCCAACAGCTGTTTTTCAAAGGGGGAGTAGCTGTCTGCAGAGGATGGCAGGACTTTACTCCCAAATCTCAATGGTCTACGCTGTGATTCACCAATAGGGGTCTGCCAAAGACTCCACACTGCATCTTTAGCAACAACTGACACTTCTAGCAGCTGGATCATATGGTCCCAATGGCAAAGCAGCTTGCACAGCAGCCTGAACCTGTTGCAGAGCCTTTTCTTGTTCCAGGCCCCACTCAAAATTGGAGGCCTTTTGTGTCACCTGATAAATAGGTCGAAGTAGAACACTCAAGTGAGGGATATGTTGCCTCCAAAATCTGAGTAGGTTGGTTGATCTGCTCAGGTGTAGGTTGCTTTCAGGCAGGGTTCTCTTAGAGAAATAAAATTCAGGACACTAGTAGTTCTTTTTATATATTTATATATGGAGAAAGGTATATAAGATAAGAAAGAAAAAGTTAACTATAAAGTAATAGAGATTGCTCGGTGCCACTCACTTGCGTGAGGCAACTAGAAGACTGGCAGTCCTTCAAATCTTGAGGGCCGCTGAGCAGTCCTCTGTAGAGCAATCCAGGCTATCTGGTTACAGGCAGCAAACAGCAGAGCAGGTCGCCAACAGTCAGCCAGATGACAAAGTCCAACAGTCCCCAGCTCAAGAGATGTCTATCCCAGGAGCATGGCGAAGTAGGGCTTGAAGGATCCTCAACTCACAGCAACACAGTCCACGATTAGGTGTCCCACGGGTAGTGTTGCTTGGAAGTTGAGGCACAGGACGAACAAGGCAGCTGTCTGGTCCAAAGATCCGGAAGCAAGAGAGAGGGCGGGACTCGCCGAGCCCTTCCTATCTCTGCCCTTCAATTCATCCCGCATGTTCATTGGCCGTGCCGTCATAACAGTCCCACCAATCTTCTGTGGCCATGTTGGCATAACAAATCTACCCATCACAAGAAGGATATAGATATTGATCTCATTCTCTGTGATGGAGTTGGTCCTGACTCAGTGACTCTGAAGGACTGAGTAGAAGTGCTCCCTAGAGCGCTGAGGTGGCAAATCTTTAGAGGAACCTCATCATTTTCCCATTGAGGCTGGTAGATTTGAGCAGCCCACCTTGCTGATAGTCACCATGTCATCAGGGTTACTTAAGGGGAGTGATTGTTAGCCTCATTTTCTATTTCTTACATAGGTAAGGGTGAGCAGAGTGAGGAGAAAAGAAAAAGAGACACTTCGGAGAGAACTTTTCATATGTCGTGGGTGTGATTAGGAGTTCCAAGCACAGGGTTCAAATTCCTTCTTCACCACCTTCACTCAATGTGCATGAGGAAGTTGTTTAATCTCTAATCCTCAATTTTCTAAACATGAAAAGAATGCTAATAATAGAAGTTAGTAGGAGAATTATAATTCTCCTGAGACTTGTAGGAATTAATGTATGCAAAATTCCTAGCAAATGACATATAGATAAAGGTTTTAACTATTTAATTGTCTTCTGCCTGAGGACTTTTAAGTAATGGAGAACACAGGATGCATTATTTTTTAATATTTAAGTGCTTCTTCAAGTTAGGAAATTAGTCAACACCTTAAATAACAAGAAAACTCTTTTTCATTTACAGCTGACTCTTTTGCAATGGATAGCACATTGGACTTCTATTGAGCTTCTTAATATTTTTTTTCTCAATAAGACTAATGAAACTTTCATTTTGGATTTTCTTTGTCCTCTTTGTGAGGACATTTTCTCAGATTCTGATTTTTGCACAGATGAAAAATCTTGTAATTTAACATCTTACAAAGTCCACTTAGAAATGAACTCAGCATGGAAAGATCAGTTTGGTGTATGAGTTGAAATCCCACCTGGGTCAAGTGAAGTCTCCCAAGATCTCAGCTGCAGTAGCATGTGTCTGCATGGGGTATTCTTAATGTAAGGAGCAGAAGAATTATACTACCAACTGCTGTCAACCAAATAAAGCTTCTGTACCACTGACACCAGCTATTCCTTTTAAAAGAAAGATTGTAATTATTATCTTGTAAGGATTATTGAATTTAATATATGGAATATATCTCTTCATTTCTTCTTCATCTAGTTGACCTCAATCATGGCTGTGAGAATTAAAATTTGAAAAGTATGGAGTCAGGTATGCTATTCGTATAACTTGACCACCCATATCAATCGTTTAGACATAGACCAAGGAAGCCTGAATCCCAAAACCTCTATGAACCAAAAAGTAATCAATCAAAACATATTTAAGGAACACTATGATGGACCTTGATTAAAAATTAAAGGGTTTAAGACAGTGTTATTGTGAAAATGGTTTATAATTAGCATTTGGGCCTATTTATTATTATTATTATTATTATCATCATCATTATTATCATTATTATTTAGCAATCATATTAATAATGGCATTGTAGCTAATAGCACATGACAGCTCATAGCAAATAATATTAACTAATTTTACTCATATATTTGGTCTGAAAGAGAAACAGTGTAATCCAAAAGAAACAGATCGTGATAGAGAGCTTCTATAAGGGAAAATAATTACCATTTCCATGCAAGAGCTGAATAGTCTTGCCACATGTTAGGAGCTAGAATTTCAAGGATTTGAGGGCTTAGGATCTGAGACTTCAACACTAAGCCCCTAAAAGTAAAAGGTTGGGAATCCCTGAACTCCTCCTTCAGGACACTTCTCTACTGCCTCAGGTCACCTATTACTTCTTTTTAATTTTTCTAAGAGTTCTAAAGATTAGTAAACCCCTCTGATTGTCTCATATGGGACAATTCTCTTACCCTGTATTCAATCTTCCAAAAGAAGATCTCCAGAAAGTAGATTACTGTGTCTTTATTCCATGACACCACTGGAGTCTCTTGGTCAATAGCTGAACATAAGCTATACCAATCAAGACAGACTACCTATAGACCAATCACAGTCTTAATGGATTTTTCTTGTGTTTCAAAATGGAAGGATAGGAAATATTCTCATGACTTCCTGAAATTTTAGGAAAGTTATTTGGGGGTCACCAATTAGTAGTTATTTGTATCTAAATGAATTCCTTTTGGATATTGAAAACCATTTCACACTCTCATATAGTTTCTGCTGAGTAATAAAATACATACTCAAAGACTTCTATGTATGAAGGTTAACAACAACACAAACACCATGATGCTATCATAAAATGGGCAAAGCCATTGAAAAGAAATTTCACCCAAGATGGTATTCAAATGGTCACCAAACTCATGAAAAGTTGGTCAGCATGAATTGCTATTACAGGCATATTAAAACCACAATGAGGTATAATTTTTCTTTTACTAGAATGGCTAGGACTTTAAAAAATATGAACTCCAGAAAACAGCAATTACTGGTGAGATTGTGGGGTAATTGGAACTCTTACTTTCTGTGAGAGGCTTTGCAAAATGTTGCAAATACTGTGAAAAAAACATTGTAGTCTTCCTGAAAAAAGAGAAAAGCCTGAAAATAGAATTAGCATTTGACCCAGAAATTTCACTCATAGTCATATACCCAAAATACAGGAAAGCAGAGATTTTTGCACCAGGCTTTACTCCAGCATGATTTCCAATAGTCAAAAGGGGAAACAATCTAAATGCTCATCAACAGTAAATGAATAAGCAAATTATGATATTTATGTCTCAGCAAGTAGGATAAATTAAGTCTTAGTATATGCACACTCTGAAGCTTGACAACATTATTCTGAGAGGAATGAATTCTAATAGTTAAAGTCTAGTGTCAACTTGACTGGACCAGGATTTTCATTGATTTGATCATTAACACCTAGTAATATGCATGGCATGATGTAACACAACGTAGTCAAAGCCAATCAGTTGTGAACCTCCATAATGTGGTAAGATTAAGGTGGGATGTAGCACTCTTATTCCTGTCACAGGCTTGATGCAATTAATTGCCTTGCAAATGTAGTCCACTTGAAAATAAGTGCACACTGTGATAAAACTTGGTTGACTCTTTCTGGGTCTAGATCCCACACCTGACACAAACCTCTATTTCTTAGTGTTGAGTTAATAGCCTTCTATATTACCTGCCAATTTAGAGATCTTATTTAGGGAGCAAGTTGTTTTCTATCTTCCCAAACTTAGAGTCATCACTTCTGCAGCTGCAGTCTAGCCTGCTAATCTTGGATTTATCATCCTCTGCAGCCACCTTCCTGCCAGTCATCAGCCCCAGCACTTCATTGAGTTCTGGGAAGTTTCCAGCCTAATATCTGACCCTATGGAACAGGCCTCTACTTGGAACTGTCCAATTATACTATACAATCATACTTGCCATTTTTTCTGGGTATAAACTTCACTCTCTATGTACATATGTAAGTATCACTGCCTTGCTTGTCGTGGGTATCTATTCACTCACAAAAGGACAGATATTCTATGACCTCCCTTAAACAAGGAGCTCTGTTGGCCCAGTTGTTCAAGTTGGCTTGTTCAAGTAGCAGTTTGAAATCACTAGCAGTTCTGCAGGAGAAAGATGAAGCTTTCTATTCCTCTAACAAATTACATTCACACACACAAAGAATTACAGTCTCAAGACCATAAATACCTGAAAGGATTTGGGCCTTACTCTTAATTCTAGGCCCAATTTAAGAGCAATGGTTTCTTGTGACATGACCCTGCTTGATGCTCAACCTCATGAAAAGATCACTATAGAATGAAGAGATTGCTATAACCTCATAAAAATACGGGCCCTACACCAAAGTGTGGTGAAGAAATTAGATAGTGTCTGGTTATAAGAAAGAATAGTTTCTGCGGTCTTAAAGGCTTGTTTTCAAACAAACAGCCATCTAAGTGAGACTACCAACTGAATCTGTATGAAAGAAGCACACCAGACTGTGTAATCCAAAGATTGTAAGTAATATAATCCAAATCTAAAGTAAGGAATGGCAGTGGAGTTTAATTTGACAACACCTGGTTTGCAGATGGTTCTGGGTGACAATGGAAGCCCAAAATCAATTTGCATGATTCATACATATATATCAAGCCTCTGCAGAATACTCTTTGAACCAAAGTTGAGGTTAGTTTGTGAAGTTGATTATTGCAGACATATTTAGGTCAAAATATAATCACATCACTTGTTCTTCATTTTGATTGGCTTTAAAGTTGTTTCTGTTTTTTAAACATACGTGAAAGGGAAATATTCATGTAGTAAGCCCTTGGTGAATCCATCCTGATCATAGACCAGATATATGAGCAGCAGTGCTATCATGCAGAGTGAATCGAAAAATGGATTGTTGTAGATACAGTGAGGTTAAAATTTAGCAGTCTATCATTTGATCTCCCTTATGATTCAATTTAATTTGTTCTAGTTCAGTGGTTCTCAACCATCCTAATAACACAACCCTTTAGTGTAGTTCCTCATGTTGTGGTACCTCCCCATCTTAAAATTATTTTCATTGATATTTCATAGCTACATTTTTGTTACTGTTATGAATCAGGTGACCTCTGTGAAAAGGTCATTTGACCCCCAAAAGGGTAGTGATCCACAGGTTGAAAATCACTGTTCTAGTTTTTAATCATTTCTGCTTTCTTTTTGATTGAGGTTTTTATATATTTTAATTTATTCTTCTACTCAGTTTTTTGCATGCTTTGATATTTTTCTGTATATTGATTTTTCTGTATATGTATCCTTGGTTTCCTGAAATCAAGGATATATAAATCTATAGAGATAGCGAATGGATTAATGGACATTTAGAAGGATAACAGAAGAGGTTGAGGAAAAATGGGGAGCTAATAAAGATATGTACAAGAATGATAAAAATGTCTTAAAACTGATTGTAGTGATGATTGTATAGTTCTACTTGATGTGAGTGAGCTACTGAATGTATGATATGTGAATTATATGCCAATAACGCTTGTTGAAAATAGACATAGGCATTATTGTCTCAGAAGCCCACATGCGCAGTTCTTTTCTGACCTTTGGGGTCGCTAGAATTGGAATGAACTCAGCAGCAGGGTGTTTTGTTTTTTGAGCCATTTGTAGAGAAAGAGAAGAAAATGAAAATATACACATACTAAAGTTTATGAGTGGTTAATATGCTGGATAGGGCGAAGAAATGGAAGGTTAACAATAATGGAATCTCTACATTGATTGAGGTTAAAGTTGCACAGGTGATAATTGGAATTGCTGTCAATTAGTTGTGCATCTGTAAAAAGTTTAAGGGGAAAATTGTGCAATGATCTTATTTACAAAATCACACAAACACATACACGAGTAGCTTATGAGGTTGCTAATGTTAAACCAAAGACCTCATGAAATTTGACTAAATTTTGAAAGCTTAGAACCATGATTTCATGGATTATCTGAGTTAATTGATCTTCTGTGCTTCATCCTGATGTTCTCACTCCTAGTTCCTCCTATGACATCTGGGGTGTTTAAAGCTTGCAAGCAGCCACTTACCTTGTGCAACAGAGGGAAATATAGAACCAGAACCAGGCATACGCAGATGATATTGGACGTGTAACTAATTGCATCAGTTAATAAATGTCACCATTGCCAAGAGACCAGAAGAATTGGGTCGTGCCCAGCTACTGTTAGTGAAAAATTTGGGCAAAGATCCCATAGGAGAATTCTGATAAAAAGAGAATAATTGTAGAATTTCAAAGGGGACATATTTTTGAATTCTAGATTTTCTAGAGTCATAGAGGGTGGATGAATCACTAAAATTTTTGCCCAGAGATAATATTTAAACCAAAGATACCCTGAAGTCATCTTACCATTTGAATAACTGTTTACTTTAAGTAGTCAAAATATCTGCTTTAAGCATGTTCTTACAGGAACTAATTCTAAGTAATCCAATTAACAATAGCAGCTCCAATGATTAGGAATCTTATGAGACAGTGAATTTATGTTGATGGAGGAGCAATCAAAAAGAAGGGTGAGGATGACTGCAAAACTCCAAGCATGTAATCAATGTTACTGAGTTATACATTAGACACAAATTAGTAAGTATTTTGTTACATATATTAAGATGGTGGTCTAAAGGTGGTGGAAAAATTCTATTATCTTCTGTGGCAATCACACAATCCCCTGTCAACTTGAAAAGGGGTGGGGTCTACCCTGCCAATTAAGTCACAACTTGATGACCTCATTTGAAGGCACCATGGAGATGAATAGTTCACTGGAGGCCAGATACACACTCAGTTTGTGTCCCTGGGAGACATTCCTGATGACAAATCACATGGAGCTACAAGTGATGGAGTCAGAGTGCTAGAGCAGGAGGAGTCACATGAAAATTCCCGCCAGTGCTGAGATGCTTTCAACATCACTGGATCCACAAGACTATCCACCCACTGGCCTGTGACCTTCCTGCTGGGTTTGAAATAACCTACACAGATAGGTTATCTAACAGCTACACAGATAGGTTACCTTAACTTCTAGTCAAAGAACAAAGATGTTGAGATCTCAGACCAACATTTCCTAGCAGTGTCTGGCTGCTATTCATCCTTTCTCTAGAAACTAACTCTGAAAACGAACAGGTAAGGAGTCACAACTTTTTAAACCACAAAATTCTCTTAGGATAATGGGTCTTCTTTCTTTAACATTGCTCACTTACAAAGAACCGTTGAAGTGCATGCTCCCATTAATAAAAGAACTCTATTATAAGCTGATTTGCAAATGCCATCTCAATAGCTAGAGGTTGTTACCTGCAAGGCATTGCTTCACCTACCACAAATGTACATTTGAAAATAGTATATGACTAGCTAGTTTTTGTTTCAAAATATATGCAAATATATAACTTATTATGTATTATTAAATATAATAATTATGCAGTCATCACAATGTTCTTGCAACACATGGGATTCCCCTGGTTGGAAAGCACTGACTTTGATCCTACAGGTTAAAAGACAGAGGATAATGATGGATATTTGAGTTGACACTTCAGAGGGAAGCCCCAGTTCTGTGAATTTTCTTCATATTTGGCTAACATGACAGCATGGGAAGGATAAGTACAAAAAGAATTTGTGAAAATATGGGACTGATGAGACAAACTACCAGGCAACATGAAGCAGGGGACCACTAGCAATGTTTAGGAAGAAAGGAATAGTCACCGGTCTCCTACCATTTTTGTCATTCACTTCCCTATAATGTAGAAGACCTCTGGCCTAAGCAAATAGTTGTTGTTACTGTCTAACTGGGCAGCTGTGTAATCAGAGTAGAACTATGCTCCATATGTTTCTAAGAACTGTTGCCGTTTCAAAGCAGATTATGGGTGCTTTTTCAAAAGGTAACTTTGAGATGATTTGAACTGTCAGCTTTTCATCCAAAAGGATAGTAGAGCATGTGACTAAGTACACAATGCATGGACTCATCAATAAATAGTAAAGTCTATAAAGGGGAGGTGAAAGAACCGTGTGAGGAAAGTCCCAGAGATGCTTCTTTAGCTCCAGTGGTCATCCCAATGAGGCACTATTCCAGGGTGATGATAACTTTGAAGTGTTAATGCCTCTTTAAGGAGCTAAAAAGAAAAGTTGTGACGGTGAAGACTACAGTGTGTTTGACCCAAGTCATAGTGTTTTCAAATAACACTTCAGAACTGGGCAATGAATAAAGAATGTTAAAAGGATTAGGGCCTGAATTATGGTGTAGAGCATTGAGTACCATGAACTAACAGAAGAATAAACAACCCTATCTTAGAAAAAGTACAGCCAGAAGTCTCCTAAGAATCAGAGAGGAAGAGACTTCATCTCAGGTGCATGGGTCGCATTAGCAGGAGGGACCAGTCCATGGAAGAAGTCATCATGCTTGATAGAATGATGAGCTAGACAGAGAGAGGAATCCTCTCCAAGAGATGTCCTGGCCCAGTGACTCCAACCATGGGCTACAGCACCAATGACGAGGAGGGTTACATAGCGTCTGGTAGAGTTTCACTCACAGCTCACCTGGTGAGCCAGGTTCAACTCCTTGGTGGTTAACAAGGGTAACATCCTCTCTAATAAGCTTGAAGCCACCAGTTGAGGATCCCTTCCCTGGCTTCAACAAGCTGTGTCTTATTGAGCCAATAACACACACACACACACACACACACACACACACACACACAAAGAAAAGAGTAGGATTAAGTGCCATGCTCCATTCCTCTCAAAAGCTTAATAGAAAATGAAGGAGAGATGTGTTATGTTACTTCCCTACAGTTTTCCATTTCCCTCAGGTATTTCTTCCCTTCAATAGCTTTCCAGTAGTTTACAGAATGAGGTGGCATTTTACCTGAAAGCATTTGGTAAATGCTCTTTGAATTGAGGAGCTGCAATTTAACAAATGGCTTTCTCACACAAACTATAAGCATGATGCAGAATGATTGACGGCTATGCCAACATTTGAAAAGCAGCTAAGAGTCTTACAGCACACAGTAGCCGAGATCAGGGCCGACCGGAGTTTCTCATCAGCCTTGTAGATTGCGGTTTCTGTTGGCAATATAAAATATCTGTCATTTTAATACAGCTCTTACAAAGATTTTTAAACATGTCACTAAACAAACACACCAGAAGGATGGGCCCAGAAGAAGCCAGTTTTAAGATAACAACAATAGGATCAAAATACCTTATTGCCAGATAATAGTCTCCTACTGTTTGATAAAGGACTCAGCTTCTAAAGCCAAAACAAACACAGAAGCTCAGCCAAGATGTTTGTTTTAGAGGTGGAAGACATTGATCTTTTGACATGCTTCTCTTACAATGGTTTTATTTCGGTTACTGTCAGCGCTGGCTCTCCTTGCCCTTGCACTGCTTAACTCAGAAGTGTTCAGCAGAACAAAATGTGCACTTAATGTATCTCAGTGTGCTTATCGTCTGCTCTGCAGATTTAGTGGAGTCCTCTCATGTGCTCTTTATCATTCCCCCAACACCCCCAAACTGGAACTGCACCTCAGTAAGATGTAAACAATAGGAGTCTGGGTGAATAAACAGGGGAATGATCTGAAGGATGAGAGACTGCTGAGAAGTGACATTTTGTACCATAGCCTTTGACCGGCTCCGATTCTAACTACTCACCTCTTCAACAGCTGTCAGGACTTGCTAAGAAACCTTGTTTTCAACACTTTCTGCATTTTCACCTTGTTTTTATTTGTTCGTCGTAACGTGCATCTTAGGGCTGTTATGGCCTCACAGGTCACCCTCTTGAAGCTGTGTCATATGTTTTCTATTTTTCCTATGTGAAATGCATAGGACTTATGATAAATCTATAGGGGTATCAAATAGAATAAAGGTTATGGGAGCTGGGGAGTAAGTATGTTTGGGGTAAAAGGGAGATGAAGTCAAGAAGTTCAGGAAGAAAAAGAATGTTTGGAAACTGATTTTAGTAACAATGTTCTTTTCTACTTGACACAAGTGAACTATGGAATGATATGATATGTGTACTAATTACCAATTAATAATAAAACTAGAGAAATGAGAGAAATCAAATTATAATCCATGCTACAACATGAAGTTTGAAAACATTACATACAGTGAAATAAGTCAGATATTAAAGGTTAAATGCTATTCTACTTATATGAAATATTTGAATCTGACACAGGCATAGAGACAAAGGTTTTTTCAGTTGTACCATGATGGAATGATGAATGATGGAGAAAGTGAAGTTCAAGGAATGCTATTTTTTAGTTAGAAAGATAACAAACTTTTGGAACCCTATTGTGTTGGCAATTGCAGAAGATGGTGAATGTGACATATGTCACTGAATTGTACACTCAAAGATAGTTAAAATAACAAAAAATGAGACACATTTTATCATAGTTGTAAAATAACCAAAATTGAAAATCCATCTGGGAATGTATGTATATATCCATCTGGGAATAACTGATGTCTTTGTTATAATGACCATTGCAATCAATTAAAACACAGTCTGTAACTCCATTTATTTAAATATTCTATTTTTGTTTGTATTTTGTAGTTTCCAGTTACAAGCACTGTATATGTATTTTTGTTTGCATTTATGTAGTTCACCTTTTTGGATTACTGCAAATGGTATCATATTTTAATATAAAAAAGAATGAATACATGCCATCATCAGTTTCTCTGCTCTAGATATTGAATTATCATCTCGGTGTCCAACAGGCTGGACTTCTATATTTGAGGTGCAGAGATACGCTACTATGGAGTGATTAAAACTTTCAGACATTAGAACTTTAGAAAAATGACTATGAGTCCCAAAAATTCAGTGACTGAATCTCGGGCAGTGCTCTTAGCTCCTCTGCGCCTCATGTAGAGGGTCATACCCTATGCCAAAGTCTTGTCTATCAGAGGGCATAATAAGTAATACCTATAAAATATTTTCTCAGAAAGCTGACTGGGACATAATAATTGTTCCATGAATGGTAAGCAAAAAGACAAATTTTCCAGGTATTTAAATGTTTATGGGAGCAGACAGCCTTATCCTTCTCACCTAAAAGCAGATGGTAGGTTCAAAGAGTTAAGCTTGTTCTTGACAGCTTGGGGCATAACCCACACCACCAGTGGGCTTCCTTAGCTGATAGTCACGGGATGGCAATGAAGGGTATCTCACATTTAACAGAACATTTATTTGATGATCCTGAGTATATAAGTGTAAGTAAAAGAGTATTACTTCTTAAAAAAGTATTACTACGAAGGTTCTACTTCATAGATGCACAAGGTTATTTTTGATTAGTGATTCTTTCAGTAACACATTTGTTTGCTAATGTACCATCTGAAAAGAATCTAACCAAAACAGAGGCTTCACAAAGAACCTGCTCGGATAGCTAAATTCAAGGTGGAGAGATCAGCTGAGAAGTTTATGGAGTATATTTTGGGGAATTAAAAAGGGGGTGATATTGATATATTTTCTTGAAAGACACAAAACAAAACATCCACGGAGGCTTGTGATGAAAACTTTAAAGAAAACTGAAAACTGCATTAATGAGAAAAAGGCCGTAAAGTTGAACCAAGAAATCTCCCCTCTTTCTCTGTCACTGCAATACACCTACTCATTTGTCAAGGGAGGGACAGGCTGTGCGAGGAGAATTTCATTGGGAAAATGTACCCTTACCACCCACGCTGAAATCCTGGTCTTGCCCATTCACTCCTTCAGATTTCTTTTTCTTCCCCAAACTCAATTGACATTCAAAAGGAACAGGCTTACAGTACGTTGAGAATGCCCAAACTGCTGTTTTAGAGTGTAGTACATTGAAAGTCTCAGAATTTGGGGGGCAAATGATTAAAGGCATACAAATTTTGCCCTCAGAAGAATTTGCTGGAGGATGTGTTTAGAAATAATAATTTCATATTTCGACATAAAGATAAAAGTTCATATGATTTTATGTCTACTTATTACAACAACAAAATTGATGCATATACATATGGACCTAGCCAGATGGGATACACAGGAATCAAATGAACTACATTTGTCTGAAGAGGCAAGGCAGAAGCTAATACAATCAGCTAAAACCAGACCTGAGGCTGACTATGGCGTCATCGATTGCTCACATGTAATTTGAGGTTGATTTTGAAGGAAATTAAAAGAAATCTATGAGGATCAAAATACAACCTTGAGTATATCCCTACCCTGGATTACATGAACATTTAAAGAACAGGATAGATGCATGGTGTGATAATAAAGGAAGAGCTGAGTAGGCGTGGGATGTCATCAAGGACACCACATATGAAGAAAACTCTAAAATACAAGAAAGAAAAGATGAAAGTGGATCTCTAAAGAGACTCCAACCTTGCTCTTTAAAGTGGACTATCTAAAATAAATTGAAGATATGATGATGCAAAAGAATTGAATGCAACATTTCAAAGGGCAGCTTATGGAGACAAAATGAAGTGCTCAATGATCTGGACCTAGAAACATTGAAAGGAAGAGCATACTCAGCATATCTCAAGCTATAGGAATAGAAGAAAAATCAAGCTTTAAGCTTAAATATTGAAATATTCTATAGGGAAAAACTGCAGAAAGCATCAAAAAAAGATAGAAGGAATGTGCATAGTCACTGTATAAAAATGAACTAGTCAGCATGCGACTAATTCAAGAGGTGGCATATGAACAAGGACCAAGAACATTTAAGAAGTCTAAGCAAAACTGAGGGCAGGAATGGGGGAAAAGAGACCCCAGGAATTGGTGATCTATATCAACTGAGAGGTTTCAACTAGTTGATGAACCCTGGAAGCACTGACTCATCTATGCCAAGAAATGTGAAGACTGGGTTCTTGGATATGAACTGCAAGAAATCCATAACTGTGTCCATTTCAAAGAAAGATTTCCCAACCAAATGCAGAAATTGTGAGCAATATAATTAATATCACATGTAAGTTAAAGTTTGCTGAAAATAATTGACAATGGTTGGCACATCAAAATTGCTGCCAGACACTCACAGTGGATTCAGAAGAGGACATGGAACAAGGGATATAATTGTTGACATCAGATGGATTTTAGCTGAAAGCAGAGAACAACCAATGCTTATGTTTTATTGAATATGCAAAAGCATTCAACTGTGGAAATAATAACATTGAGAAGATTGGAAATTCCAGCATACTTTATTGTACTCATGCAGATGTTTGAAAAGAATAAGGGAATTCTATTTGGTATAAAATCAGGAAATTTATGTCCATGTGTGTGACTGCTGCATCTTTACCCAACATTATTAAATCTGTATTATGAGCAAATAATCGGAGAAGCTGGACTATAAATAAGAACATGGAATCATGATTGAAGGAAGACTTGCTCATAATATGGAATATTAAATGACACAGTCTTACTTGTTGAAAGTCAGGAGAACGTGAAACAGGTAACAATCAAACGTGACAGCATTAAGTAGGCATTTAAACTCAGTATAAAGAGAACAGCACTCACAGTCACACCAACATTCACAATCAGACAGATCAAGATTTTCATTTTGCTTGGATCCAAAATCAATGCTCATAGAAACAGGAGTCAGGAAATCAAAGCCATATTGCATTGGATATGTCTTCATAAGACCTCTTTATAGGGTGAAAGAGAAAAGATGTTACCCTAAGAAGTAAAAGGTGCCTGACATGAATCATAGTATTTCTAACTGTCTCATGCGAATTTGAACAAGTCTAGTTGAACAAGAATGACTGCAGAGAAACAAAACTCTTTAGAAACTAGCTTTAGAAACTAGACTTTACTTGCCATACTTTGGACATGTTTTAAAGAGTGACTAGTCCTTGGAGAAGGGCATCACACTTCTCCAGTAGACAGTCTGCAGAAACAAGGAATATCCCCAATGATATGGATGATCACAGTGGCTGGCTGTGACAATGAGCTCAAATGTGACTGTGATTGTGAGGAGGGCACAGGACGTTGTACGTGAAGTCACTATGAGCCATAACTGAAGCAAAGGCACCTAAAGACAGTGATGATTTTTGTAGGTAAAATTTGTTTATTTAGCATTGTATTGTGGACTATCAAAAACAAAATTCACGACTCGGATAGCAGTTCATTATTTTTTTTAAGTTTTAAATCAACCTTTAAAAAAGAAAATACTATTTGGAAGATTGGCTCTTAGTAAAATCTGTCAGTTATCAGTTAACACCTTAGCAGGGCACAGCAAACCAGGGGGGTCCAACAGCAGATAGAAGTGCTTCTCCTGATGAGGCGGGAGAGCACCCCATACCCTTGTCTTCACAGTTGTATCTGGGAATCAGCCAAAGAATCCCAGCTGGTCCTGATTTGACAAACAATTCTCATTTTTGTGTAATGGCCTGAAATATAGATACACAAACAGGGCTCAAATTAATGCTTTTGAAAATTGTTCCTCCTTGCTGGGATTAGTTGTTAAGTAAACGATGATATGGATCATAGACACCCAGGGATTTACATAAATACAATTTGATTATTTGAAATAGTACCAAAATCATTGCAAACTGATGAAAAGTTCAAAGATTGAACTGGGTAGAATAGAAAATGAAGTTACCTCCATCCCCTTTCAACCTCATAAGCCTCCAAATGATAATTGTAATTATTAGCTTACAGAGTAGGTGTCTATATTTATTATGGACATGTACACCTAAGTGTGTAAAAATAATGTGAAGTGCCATTAACACAGTTCACCTCACAGTGACCCAATGTACAACAGAAGTAAATACAGCTTGGTATTAAACGTATCATTGCTATGTTTAATTTCATTGTTGTAGACCAGCGGTTCTCAACATGTGGGTTGTGACCCTTTTGGGAGTCGAACAGCCATTTTACTGAAGTCACCCTATTCATAACAGTAGCGACATTACAGTTATAACATAGCAACAAAAACAATTTTATGGTTGAGGTAGTGATCACAATATGAGGATCTCTATTAGAGGGCCGTGGCCTTAGGAAGATTGAGAACCACGGTTGTAGACTCGGATCAATCCAGCTAACTGAGAATATTCCTCTTTTTCATTGTATCTCTACGTTAACAAGTATAATATCCTTCTTCAAAGACTGGTCCTTCGTGATAACATGTCTAAAGCATATGAGATGAAGTTTTGCCATCTCCATGTCTAATAAGTGTATGTACTTATTTGAATCAGTTTGGTTCTTGTACTATCCACCCTATGCAGTTAAAGTGTATAATCACTATTTATGTTGTTAAAATTAGCATTTTCTGTTTTATCATTTTTATTGGTGGCTCATACAGTTCTTGTCACACTCTATCCATTCATCCAACTACCAATCCATCCTGCCCTATAAGGACACTTTGCATCAGAATCAACTCAATGGCCATGAGTATTGATTGTGTAATAGGAAGCGCCAAGGGTGAGAGATGAAGCCATCCCCTCTAGTCAAGATTTTACAACCTTAAGGAACTGTCCTCCTGTCCTATAAGGTCACTATGCATCAGAATCAACTGATTCTGAAATGCAAACCATTTTTACTGTCCTAAAGTTAGTTTTTAGGTTCACATTATGCAAAGGTTTTAAAAATCATAATTGTTATTTGATTAGGATTTTTGGTGTCGGGTATTTTCATCTTCCTTAGAAAGAAAGGGCATTCCCAAGTCAAGATTACAAAAACATTCTTTTATCATTGCATAGATATGATTAGGTAGTCTTCATTATATTTATATCATTAGTACATTCATAATGTTTCTATGAATTCTATGATATAGAAAAAATAAGTTATTATTCAGATAGATAGTCAAGTGGTTCCAAATCTTCTAGTAAAGATAAAATTGCTATGCTCATTAACTATTTCTGGAAAATCAGTTGTGTTCAATTGATATGTTTGCTTATTTCTACATCTAAGTCTCATTGTTATTACTAAGGTATCTGTATAATACACTAAATGTTGTAATTCATATAGTTTAGTTTATAATATTTATAAAGAAAATCTTTCTTTTTTATGTTTTTGTCAAAATGTTTTACTGCAAAATATTTGTTGTTCTGAAGGAACTTTGAAATCGAATTCTCTGTTGTTGTGTTCTTTAATTCCATTGGGGTTATTCCAACCTTTATCCAGAGGTATAAAGATGAAAGTAGCATAAGTTTAATGCTTATGTTGAAATAGATCTGGGCTACCTTCAAAAATCTTCATATTAATGTAAGCCTCTCAGAGAGCTGAGGTCCAAATAATAGTCCCAGACATCTACAAAGACATCATTGAATGCAGGGGAGAAGATTTCACTCACCAGGATGTGGTTAAAAAAAAATTAAGCTAGAATAGTTGAGTAATTGGCAAAGTCTGAGTGTGGGTTAATAAGACAAAGTGAAAACTATGAAGGCCACCAACATTGGAGTCTAAGTTCTCTTGCAAGTCATCTCTCTAGGCACAGCATATATCTTTCTCACAGATAAGATTGGAAAGATCCCTATGAAGTGTCCCTTGCGGAGAAATGCAGCTGTTCAAGAGGAGCAAGAGGCCTGACCTCTTCCTCTATTTCTACTTGGAAATAAAAACCTTAATCTGTGGGAAAGAGGAAAGAAATGAGTGCTACCACTCTTAAGGAAATCACATTAGTTTGTAGGAGCAAGAAGAGACTGCTTGCTCCAGTAAAAATATACATATAATCTCAGCAGTGATAACAAGCCATTCCAATCTACCCTCCAGGGTAGTGTGAATCAGATCCAACTCTGGTGGTGGGAGTTGTGTGGTTTTTGTTAATAGCACCTTTATAAATCAGATCTTCATTTGTCTCTGGGGGTTGGAAATATTACATTATTTAAACTGTATATCTATTTCAATATGCACATATAAACAGTAAAGGAATACGCAAACCATAAAAACTTACTCTGCCAATGAAGAATACTTGGATGACATTGGCAGTTTGTCTGTTGCACTACTAAATCCATTTGGGGATGACTCTGAATCATCTGGATTATCTCTGGGACTTGGGATGCCATTTGAGTCAGAAAATTAGTGTCATCAGTCTATATGGTCTCTTTCTCTGAGATTTTTAATAATCTCTTCATGTATTTTATGGTAACATATCACTGTTTCCTGTATCTTTCGATGGACCCTAACCAAACAATCAGTGTTAGGACTTATGTTTTCAAGCAACTAAATTCCCTGATTTCATTTAGAACATGAAGTATATTCAAAGGTGCTTTGAATAATAAATCATAAAATTGAACTCCTATGATTAAACATCTAAAAATGATAAAATCAGCAAACTATCTGCTACACCATAATATACAGCATTACACTACTGGTAACAAAAAAAACAAAATAGAACCAAAACACCCTGAAACTCACTGCTCTGAGTGGATTCTGACTCAAAAGGATTCCCTAGGGCAGGATAGAACTACTCCTGTGGATTTCTGAGACTGCACTTCTTTCCAGAGTAGAAATCTCGGTCTTTCTCCTAAGGATGGACCGGACTACTGACACTGCAATTATTAGTGCAATATGTTACCATTGAATGACAAGATGTACCAACCAAACAAAAACAGTCAAACTGTGATTCATCAGACCTCGAATACTTTGTCAGGGTGTAACTATATATTTAGAGTTAACTCTGAAATTTAGTTATATGGAAAGATGAAGCATCTCTAACAGCCAAAAGAAATTTGAAAATATAAGCATTACCAAAATTCAAGAATTATAAATCTATGTGAACCAGACAAAATGGCAAAAGGATACATTCCTAAATCAATAGAACTCAAGAGAACATCACACCGCCTATTCCTGTGCCATCTGCACAACTGCTCCTATGTCTGAAACCATTGATGAGCCAATGTCCAGCTCCTTGATGGCCTTCTTTTTTACTCTCCCACCACTTTGCCAACATGATCTCCAGGAAAGAATCAATTTCTTGGGTCTCGTCCCTCCCAGCAATATGTAAGATTAAGTCTTGCCACCCTTGCCTCTAAGGAGCACTGTGACCATACTTCTTCCAAGCCAGATATAATTGTCTTTTTAGCAGTACACGGTACTTCCGATATTCTTCTTCAGAACCACAATTCAAATGCGTCTATTTTTCTTCCTTACTTGATCTCCAACTTTCACATGCATACAATGAAATGGAGAGTACTACGGCTTGGGTCAGGCTCACCTTAATCCTCAAAGTTACATCCTTGCTTGCTCTTCAATACTCTAAAGGCAAAATCCTTGACAACTTCAACCTCTGTTCATTTACCATGATGGTATTTATTGGTCTAACCAGTTGTGAGGATTTTGGTCTTCTTTACATTGCGTTGTAATCTATTCTGAAGACTGCAATCCTTGATTTTTATCAGCAAGTTCTTCAGTTCCTCTTTATTTTCTGCAAGGATAGTATGTCATCTGATGGTATGTCATGGTATGTCATCTTGGGGTATGTATCTCAAGTTGTTATTCAGATCCTGATGCCACATTTTCTTCATATTAGCTAGCTTCTCTGATGATTTGTTCAACATACAGATTGAGCATGTATGGTGAAAGGTGATGCACACCTTTTTTATTTTAAACCTTTCTACTTATTCCCATAAATAGATGCCTAAAATAAACTCACAAGCATATATATTCAGCCATAGTGGTCCAGTAGTTAATGTTCTCACTTACTGACACAAAGGTCATTGGTTTAACCATATGCCATTCATGTATCCATTCATTTACAATTCTGTTTTTAAACTCAACTTTATTTAATTAAAAAATTGTACATTAAAGTTGTGTTAAGTAAATACAAGGCAATTCACAGACTAGAGGCTAACTACACCTGTATTTTTATCTCTATTGATATAAATTTCTAAATCTAGCTATGTATATATGCCATATTTCTGAAAATGTTTTTTTCCAGAATAAATAAAACCTTTCAAGACTCAATCATAGGGAAACAGACAATGTTAATTTTAAATAGATAAAATATTAAATGGACACATTGGCAAAGAAGATAAATGACCATAATGTTTATGGAAGGATACTCAACTACATTAATCATTAGAGAAATGCAAATTAATACCATTTCCCCCTTATTATTATAAAAGAAACAACAAAATGAAGTGGAGAAAGGAGGAAAAGAGAAAGAAAGATTTAAAAAGGAATGAAAAAACCTTGTAATATCAAGTATTGAAAGGACAGGAACAACTGAATCTTTGATAAATGGCTTAAGAGAATGTAAAATATTACAATTACTACTTAGAAAGTAAAACAGAGATTTCTTATATAGTTAAATATGCTCCTACCTTGCAATAGGTATCTCTGCAACAGAAATAAAACTACCTTTACATTAAAAGTTGTACATAGTTGTACACAGATTTACTCATAGCACAAAATAGAAAACAACTGGCTATTTTAAGAAATTATTTTTTTGTAATAGTGACTCTTTTACCTATCTCTCATGTTCCTTTCCATTTATTCTGGGCTTTTCATTTATTTGTTTGTTTGATCTTCGAATCAGTTTTTGCTTTTGCTGCTATTGTGATGTTATGTTGGTTAGTTCTGACACATAGTTATCCTATGAATTTCTACCAGGTCTTGTTGCATGACGCGCCAGATTTTGTGTTCAGTGAATTGACCTTTCTCTAATTACACAGTATTAATAAGGGTAGTGATGGTGTTGTTCTTTCTTGCTGTTGTGGCTGTGTTTTCTCTCTAGCTTTAGAGTATCTCTCCAGATGGCAAAATTCTAGTTTGCTATAAAGTAGTTGGGAAATATGGGCTTGGTGATAGACATGAAGATGGAGATGGCATGATAGGATTCTGTAAAGGCAATGACTTGCTCATATCAAACACTATTTTCCAACTGCACAAAAGGTTACTCTACACATGAACTTCCAGATGAAATACACAGAAATCAGATTGATTACATCTCTGGGAAAACCCGATGGAGAAGCTCAATATTAGCAGCTAAAACTGGACCCGGGGTTAGCTGTGGAACAGTCAGTCGATTGCTCATTACTAAGTTCAGAATAATGCTAAAGAAAAAATAAGTCCACAAGAGACAAAATATGGCCTCACGTTGATGCCATCCTACTTTCAAGAACGCTTTTTATACATTGAACACTAATGAGAGAAGACCGGAGGAGCTGTGAGAAGACAACATGAAAAAGCAAAAGATCATTAAAAAGACAGAAAAAAAGAGAGAGAGCTTCAAAGTAGATCTCAGAAGGGAATCTGAAGTGTTCTTTGTCCTGAAGTAGGTAAAGCAAATGGAAGAAAGGATGAAGTCAAGAATCTTAAGAGAACATTTCAAAGGACAATTGAAGAAGACAAAAGCCAAATATGATAATGACATGTACAAGGATCTAGAATCAGAAAAACAAAAGGGAAGCGTACACTCAGCATATCGAAAATGGAAAGACCTCAATCAAAGTTCAAGCCTTGAGTTGCAATCTTGAAAGTTTCTACTAGCACAATATTGAATGATGCGAGAAGTTTCAAGAGAAGATGGGAAGAAGTTGTACCAAAGAAAACATTCCAGCATTTCAGCAGTTAGCCTATGGGCAAGAAGCAATGATGCTTAAGGAAGAAGTTCAAACTGCACTGCAATGCATTAGCCAAAAACAAGGCTCCAGGCATTGATAGAAGCCCAATTTAAAGGTTTCAACAAGCTGAACAAACACTGGAATCACTCACTCATCTATGGCTGACATTTGGAAGACAGCTATTTGGCCAAACAACTGGAAGAAATCCATATTTATGCCCATTCCAAAGAAAACTGACCCAATCATTTTCGTTGTGCACAAGCAAAGTTTTGCTTAAGACCATTCAACAGTGGTTGCATTGAGCTCCCAGAAGTTAAGGACGGATTCAAAAGAGGGTATAAGACAAGGGATATATCGTGACTAATGTCAAATGAATCTTGACTCAAAGCATAGAATCTCAGAAAGATCTTATTTGTATCTCACTGACCATGCAATGACATTTGGTTATATAGACCCATTTGTCTAGACAGACCATAGTAAACTGTGGATCGCCTTGAGAAAAATGGGAATTCAGAGCACTTCATTGTGCTTATGAGGAACTTGTATATGGAACAGAAGGTGGTTGTGTGAATAAAACAAGGGAATACTATATGGTTTAAAATCATGAAAGGTGTGTGTCGGGGTTTTAGTTTCTCTCTATACTTGTTCAATCTGCATAATGAGCAACTCATCAGAGAAGATGGATTATATGAAGAAGGATGTGGGATCAGTATTGGAGGAGGACTTATTAACAACCTGAGGTGTGCAGATAACACAATCTTGCTTGGTAAAAGTGAGGAGGAGTTGAAGCATTTGCTGATGATCAAGTATTGTAGTGTTTACTGTGGATTACAACTCCATGTGAGGAAGACCAAAATCATCACAACTGGACCAATAAATAGCATCACGATAAATGGAGAAAGATCTGAGTTGCCAAGGATTTTTGTCTTCCTTGGGTTCACAATTAATGCTCAGGAATCAGAAGTCAAAAGTTCAAAAAATGTTTTGCATTAGGTAAATCTGCTGCTTTGAGGACTAAGGTGAGATTGACCCAAGCCATGGTCTTCTCCATTGCATCTTATGTGTGTGGAAGTTGGATATTGAATAAGGAAAACCAAAGAAGAATCAATGCATTTGGATTTGGGTGCTGGAGAAGAATTTTGAAAGTACCATGGACTTCTAAAAGGACAAACCTAACTCTATTGGAGGAAGTGAGGTCAGTGTGTCCTTAGAGGCAAGGTTGCAAGGTTTAGTCTTAAATATTTTGGACATGTAGTCATGAGAGACCAATTCTGAGAGAATGACATCACGTGTGGTAAAGTGTAAGGAGAGCACAAAAGAGGAAAACCCTCAGGAAATGGACTCACACAGCAGCTGCACTGATGGGCTCGGGCTTAGGAACACTTGTGAGTATGGCACAGGCTGTGCAGTGTTTTGTTCTGTTGTTCATGGGAGCACTCTAGGTTGGGGCTTATTTGATGGAACCTAATAAGAACAGTAAGGACCCCTGTGCTAGCATCAGGTACCTCATTGGTATTATAGATGCTAGAGGTCAAAGGAGAATTTTCTTATGCCATAGGTTTCTTTATACATTTAGTCAGCTTCATTCCAACAATAAAGAACAAGAAAAGCATGCTTAGCTATGAAATGACTCAGACAGCTTATCACCCACAACACCTTAATGTATCGACACCTAAAGATAAACTCTAACAAAATGAACATTGAGAACAAATATCCTAATTTTGTTCCCCCAAATAAGGATGATGTTATTTCAAATCAGAAAGCTAAAATTCTTAAACATGTTGTTGTGTTTGAGGTAAAGAATGAATATTAATTTTAATGGTGAGATGAAGTGTATTAAACATAATTACTTTTTAAAGTATAAGTGGTAATACATGAAGGACAGAAATAGGAGCCATAACTCATGGGCATCAAAAATAAAACAGAAATTAAAAAAAAATCATTCTGTACTATCTTTGCCATTCTAAACTTTTTTAAAAACTTATTTTCCTCCCCAACTCCCTCACCCCATTCCAAAATTTTACTAGAAAATATCTAGGAATTATCTTTTAGTTTCTTTTGCTGACCTCTTATAAGTCTCTTCAAATCTTAAGATGAGAAATATTTTCTTTCAGTGTATTTTCAAGAATTTCTTCCTTTCTATATCTTCTGACATTCTCTTTTGAGCCAACATTGAAACTATTGGATGCGTTGTTCTCTTCATGTTTCTTTTGTATTATTAACTTTTCCCTTAGAGTTACTATCTGGGAGGGTTATTGCATCCAACTTTTGCCAATTCACAGCACAGCTCTTTCCATGCTGAAATTTAGCTGATGCCTGATATCCTGTCTTCTTTCAGCTATGTGGCTTTAAGTTTTATGAATTCTGAAAACATCTTTTCCACAGCAATGTGTTGCTAAGTAGCCAGGATACATGTTCTCATGTCTCTAAAAGGTCATTTATGGGCAATAATGACATTTATATATGTTGCTATGAATATTTTAAAATATATATGTTTAAATTCCTCTTGCTGTCAGTCAAAATTCTCATCCTCTTAGCTATTTTTTTATATTTTGATTTTGATTAAAGCAAGCCAAGGCTGATCAATATTAGCAAGTGAAGTATATATGCATATATGTCCTAAGGCTAGCAAATGAAGTATATACATATATAAGTCCTAAGCCTAATATCTGATTGCAAAAACCCAGGCTATGCTGTATTGTGTAGGAGATAAAAGGGAGTACATAGTCAGTGAATCTTAACTAGTGCTATTAATGTGTTTTAGAGACACCGGTTTCTCTTTCCTGCAGGTAACTGTAAAATACCCCAGTTTTATGCCTTTAAATATTTATTCTGGCCATTGCTTGCACTTGAACTACTGAATGTGTTTAGCAAGTCAGGTGTATTCCTGTTTATATCCAAAAAATAATACGAAAGATTGAATGAAGGGACAAGTATCCTTATAGCTATTTTCAGTCAAGTCTCTGTGACCTTCTTCTTCTCTTTGCCACTTTCTCTGAACTTGGGTGACTTCAGAGCAATACTCATATGTTTGGAACTTACACCATCGGCTTTTGTCTTCCAAAATTTACTCTGTTGTTGTTGTCTGAGGATAACATCCCATTTAGTCTTTTAGCATGCCACAGAAGTATTATTTTGTTTCTTTGGGTTATTTTATAAAAATGTGTGGAACATGAGAAATGATGTGTTCAGATACCTATTTGACTGTAGAAATTTTCTTTTATTTCTAACTAGGAAAATACAACATAATACTTTTTATATTGTAACTTGAGGGTCTTTTGGTCGCATGAAAGAACAAAAAAGGATGATAGAAATGGGAAAATAGCCTATAAAATGAGGGCTAAAGCTGTTACAAAGCAAGAGTAAATTTAGAGAAAATAATTTATGAACAATAACACATACAAATAACACATGCAAAAATTCAGAAAGAATAATATAGCTAAAAAGGAATTTGAAAAAAAGCAAGGAACAATCAATGAGAGATTGAAAATGGCATCTTCAGGTACGAATGGTGAGACACTTGACCATACACAACAAAACACACACTTTGCACAGAGACACACATTCTACATAGAGTCTTCTCTCAACCGTGAGTCATTTCAGGGAGAGAAGGTACTTTGTTCTTTCCCGTAACTCAAGCTCAAGTATAAAGTTAGGCGCTGAGCTTTTGCTTTCCTTTATTCTAAATACTAAACTATGCAGAGTATCTATATTTAACTTCCAGTTGCTAATGGTGAAAGAAAACGCAAAAGGAAACAATTTGTTAAAATTAACTAAAATAACACACTAGTAGAGATAAGGAATTGCTAAGTCAATTGCCCCGCAGTGTTTCCAGATGTTCCTTGTGCATCCAACAGTGATCCACCATCCCCCTGTGGACTCTCCATCAGTGATAGGCAGTCCCCCAGCGTTTGGTACCCTTCCATCTGTCACACAGCCAAAGGACACAAAGGAGGCTGTGCCTCTGGTGGTAAGGCAGGCTGTACGCCTCTGTCCTGCGAAGTAGAAGTGTACCACTGTAACAGTTTCTGTGCAGCTCAGTTTTTAACAATTTCTAAAAGTTAGGGCTATAACATTTATTAAGGTAAGATGACCCAGCTATTGTTTAAGGTGAATAACAAATCAATTATTGGCTACAGATATGTTTTTGGACAGAGCTGCACAAGGAAGTTAGGGAAAATAAAGTAAAATTAGTGTAGAAAACTGATGTTCTTGATTGTCCTAGATAGTCGAAAGATAATAAAAATAAGAGGCTGTATGACAAGTTTTCATGCCAAGTTTTCAGAATGTTGGATCATAAGTGCTGCCTTTCACCTCTGTTTGGTTCTACAGCATCACATTGATTGCTAATTTTTTAAAATGTATTTTGGAGAGATCACAGCAAGTGTATGCAAGGGAGTATATGGCATCTGATTGGTAGTTGACACATACAATTTTGCACTGAACTACTAACTGAACAAATGCTTTAAATCCATTTAGAATTCTGTTGGGAAAAAGGCATAGTAAATTGCTTCTAAGCAGGTTACAGCCATCAAAAATATTACAGAGTACAGCTCTACACCAAACTACTACTCAGGAGGCCATACATTGAAAGCGGCTGGATGGCTTCTGCTTTGGCTTTTTACTGATGTTTCATAACTGAGTAATTAAAGAAATATTTGCAACATCTATACTAATAAAATACATTTCTATTTTGGGTCCCCATGTTTCACTTTCATCATAAAGGGGGAGAGTTAAAACAACATCAATTCACTAACTAAACTATGACATGCTAAAGAGCAAAGATGGCCCTGTGAGGACTAAAATCTACCTGACCCCAACCATGATATTTTCAAGCACATCTTAGATGCTTAAAGTTGGACCGTGAGCAAGAAAGACCATCTAAGAGTCGATGCATTTGTTGTTGGCACAAATATGTGAAAGTACTTTGGACTGCTGGGAGAATAAACAAATCTGTCTTGGGCAAAGGATAAAGAGGAGGCTCCTCAAATGGTGAAAATGTATCTCAAAAACTTGCTATGTTTATTTATGTATTGTGAAAAGTGATGTAGGAGCTCTCCATAAAATGATTTAATAAAAGAAGACATGCTATCAGACTAGTCCAGCCTCCGAAGAGGATGTCATGTTGGTAAAGCAGAAGGCCATGGGAAAAAGACAAAGACGTTCAGGAGAGTAATTGGCACAGTGGCTGCAGCAATGGGCTCAACCCTAACAACCCCTCGGAGTGTGGCCCAGTCGCAGACAGTCTTGCTGCTGTGCAGCAGGTTGCTGTGACTCAGACCAACCTGAACCAACAAAACAGCAGCTAGCTGAAACCGGCTTACACAAGGGATAGGCTGATTTGTCTTCCTCCCGTAAAGGAATCCTGGAGCTTAGCAATTCTGGGCAGATATCGTCTCTATCATTTTGTACAACCGTGCTTGCTATGTGAATTGCAATCTTAATAACAACCTGTGATGGCTATATACTCCCCCTTATTATATTTACATATCAGGCAGCTAGAATGAATTATAGGGGATAAGGAGGGATATAAAAGCTGGCTTTGTTTCCTGTCCTCCTGTCCTTCTTTCAATGCAACTTCCCAGAAGCTTCACCGAATAGATCCATTCATCTCAATGGTTAGAGTTCATTATCTGCCGTCCCTTATGGCAAAGCAGGCTGGGATATGTAGTCTATATGATTACATTTGTACTCACAATTCCAGTGAGGTTTCTTACTTTCTGATAAATGGCAGATGAAGTACAATATCTAATTTAATAAAAACAGATTCATATTAATCCTACACAAGTAGTACCACTTTCATCAATTTTGATTTTTTTTCTGGTGAGTTTTAGCTTGGAGGAAAGAGCCCACAGATAACCCCCAGGTTAGGAAAGTCATTAGAGATGATTCCTGTTTTGCCTTCCATGTTTATATTTGCCTTAACATCAAAATCTTTGAGGCATCCCTAAGACCAAAAAGAAGCCCATTGTCATCAAGTCAATTTTGGCTCAAACAGCCAAATAGGATAGAATCGATCTGCCCAGAGGTTCACTAAGGCTGAACATTTCAGAACCAGACTGCCCCATCTCTCTCTCAAGGAGCAGCTGACAGGCTTCTAACAAAACCTTGCAGCTCACAGCTGGACGTTCAACCATGTGCCACCAATTCTCCCTGGACCAAATCCGGCTCACAACAAATTCGTCATCACCATCCACTTCCCTTGCTGCCTGTGCAGGCTTTACATCCTTGACAAGACTTCACGTTTTTCTTGCACTAATGTATGGCTGAAAAGGAACTTTTTGCAACTGTTCTGACTTACAAAGCTAACTTAAAGACACACTGCAGAACAGATCTCATTCATAACTCAGACTGCCTACACTCACACAGTAGATGCCTGATTTGTTTAGCAATAGCAGATGTGGCCTATGAATGCAGCATTTTTGGGTGACCTCCCACCCCCACAGAATCTAAGAGAAAGGACAGTGTGATAGAAAAATTATATGTCCAGGCTAATGTACTTTGCTATAATCCTTTTAAAATGGGGCCATATAATACTTTCCGGAAGAACCTATGTAATCTATGCCCTCAATGCTTCCATTTAAAAGCATTATGGGGCCTTATTGGTTCTTGAACCAAATTTAGGGTCCTAGGGTTCAAACTTTCATTGGTCTGGAGGGAAGGAAAAGTCATTACCCAGTTGCTCCGAATCTCTTTCTCAACCTCCAGCTCACTAGTATCATGGTAAGCATAGTTCCTATAACAAATAACCCACATGCTATTCATGACTTGAATGGCATTTAGAGTAAACACCAAGGCAAGAACAGATGCTGGGTATTCTGTACACTGATTCTGCTTTTTCTAAAGTGCCACTTGGGCAACCCAAGGATGCACTGTATGAACAACACAGACCAAGTTACAGCCACACATAATGACTTCTTATCAAGTTTGATAAATACTTGATTATATTGAAAGTCATGTATTTCTGCATCAAGAAATCAGGGAGTTGGAACTGCAGGGAATGATAATGTCAGATGATACAAAAATAACTGTCTAGAGTAATTTAGTGCCATGTTTCAGCATATGCCTCTTATCATTTACAAATATATACCTATAGCTAATTATGACAACAAATATATTTTTGTAAGCCAAACTTCCATACATTGAGGGCATAGATTACCTAGGTTCTTCCTACCTATATATGATGCATAAATAATATAGTTAAGCCATTTACAACTATATTTTTCACATATTATCCTTAGAAGCCTGGATGGTGAGATTTCCTCCCACATATTTTGGACATGTTAACAGAAGAGACAAGTCCCTGAAGAAGGACAGCATGGGGCTGAGCCCCGGTGGCGTAAGTGGTTGAGGGCAGGACTGCAGCCTGCGGGCTTGGCAGTTCAAATCCAGCGGCGGCTCTCAGGAGCAGCACTGGGGAGCACCCATGACCACCAGAGGCAGTGATGCCTCTCTCTCCCCCCCAAAAAGGACAGCATGTTCAGAAAAGTAGAGGGGTAGCAAAAAAATAAGTCTACATACAATTGAGGTATGTATTGATTGTGATAAGAGCTGTATGAGCCCCCAATACAATGATTTAATTTTTTTAAAAGTAGAAACTCTTGGCCAATGTGATTGATACAGTAGTAACATCAAAGGGCTGGAGCAGAAGAAATTGGAGGGCGGTGCAGGAAGGGCAGTGTGTTGTTCTATTATACACATGGTTGATGCTGGTCTTAACTAATTCCACACACCTAACAACCACTACATTCTACTATTCCAACCAAGGCACCCTTACAAGACAGAGTAGAACTGTCCTGCGGTGTTTCCAAGAGGGTCAATCATTCTGTGAGTAAGAAGTCTTGTCTTCCTCCCATGGGGCAGCTGTTTTCTTCCAAAGGTTGAGATTGTGATTAGCAGACCAACTCCTAATCCATTGTCCTGCAAGGGCTCAGAATTCACTCAATGGCAATGAGTTTGAGTTTTTGTCTCTATGATGAAAACAGATAATAAAAATCCAGGAGGATCCTGGATTGTCTGGTATGAGGCATATGTGAGAGTAGCTGCCTCCATGCATTACTTATTGCAATGGGTGACACTTGCCCTAGTGGGTCCCCTGCAGGAAATGAAGCTATTGTACAGTGACAGAATAAGAAAGGGAAGGGCTCAGGAATGACTACATTTGGTAAGGTTTAAGCTAAGTCACCTTTAATGGCCTCAGGTATAGAGCGAAAGGCTTAAAAACAAACAGTGACATGAGAAACGGCAGCTGAACATGGAAGATTTAGTTAACATGTTAAAATAACAATTGTATTAATGCTCAAAATCAATAGTATTTTTTTATTTACAAAAATACATCGTTCCTGAGGAGCTTTAGACCCTTCAAATAGAAGAAATTATTTTTTATCTTCGAGTAGGGGTGCTTCATACGTAGATTGTGATCTACTACTAGTTGATCACAAATGCAGTGTGGGTAGATCACATGGCATTACAAATAGACATAAGCCTATCATCAATCCTGTTAGTTGATATACAGCACAGCTAATCAGCTGTGATCAAACACATATGTAAACTACACTAAGTGCAGCAAAACTGACAAGGTAATTCAAAAGCTTTCAAGACTTTTTCCTTGAGCCAGTCACTACATTCATGTGCCATCCTTTTCTGGAAGATGCTGAGATTGATTCACTTGCATCCAAAATTGCAACATTGTTTCCCCTGAACTCTTCTGGACTGGAAGATGAGATTTTTGACACTACAAGCCGACATTCAGATGAAATCCAGAGCACCATGAAGAGTTCTGGAACTTACACATAGAGGCAAAGTACCCAAACCTGAGAAAATGTGCTACCTCCATGATGGCATTATTTGACGCTACTTATTGATGTGAGTCAGTCTTTTCCCACATAAAGATCATTAAGTTCAAGTACCATTCCACCATGAATGATGATCATTTGGAAGTGTGCTTGAGGCTGGTTGTCAGCAGATACTGTCCAGGCTATGCATCCCTAGCTCATTCCATTCAGTGCAAGTCAACACACTAAAGTCAGGTAATGACAAAAATGTGCATAGTTAATTGTGCTGTGTTGTGCAATATGGACTCATGCAGTTGTGCAAGGTATATAAACATATATTGTACATATAAAGAATTCACAATGCATTTATGAGTACATATAATAAATAAAAATGAATGTTTTACATTTTTGTCATTGGTAGATCATTTTGACTTGATTATTTTGTAAGTAGCTCACATGCTGAAAAAGTGTGAACACCCTTGATCTTGGAGAGCCCCCCTTAAACTCTGGATTTTCCTTAGGTTCTTTTAGGTGAATGAAAGAAAACCTCCAGTTATATTATTAACACAGTAAAGAACCTGATATCAAGGTATGAGGGTAATTGAGCTAGTCCGGGTAGACTAGAAGAACAAATTTCAGAGACACACATATAGGTATAAGGAAAGGGTTTATATACAAAAGAAATGTGACACTAAGAAGGCATCCTAATCCAGTCCAGTGCAAAGTCACAAGTCCAATATTAACCCATATGCCTGAAGTCAGTCTATAATGTCTGCTTCCGACTAAGGAAGTCACAGGTCAGTGGGTGCAGAATTCTGGCACTGGCAGCATTCTCCCCATGGCTTCTTGCTTCCAGGCCTCAGGTCCATCAACAGCATGCCACTCCAGCTTCAGAGGTCTGTCTTCATCAGGGCAAAGCTGAGTGGTCTCTCCACTGGCTCCTCCAGCTTCTCGGGGGCTGCATCTTTTGTTGCCTGTGGTTAATCATCTCTGAAACCAACTCCCAACAACTGGGGAAGATAGCTTCTCATCTTCATGAGGGAAATACCGTGAGATTTCCCAGGAGTCTCAGGTGAAATCCATGCCCACACAGAGGCCTCCTCAGCTACACAATGGCTTTCTCCTGATTAACAGGCCAGACTCCACCCCTACATTTCAATTATAAAATTAACATAAGCAGATGACTGCCACAGACCACCCTTTGTTAATTTTATACTTTCACATAACTCTGTAATCATATGTAACCCTCAAAAAAACAATAAAATAATTTTTATATCTAATAGGATAAACTAAAATACATATAAGTCAACATGTGTCACCATCGTTTGAAAATAACATTCTATAAGTGAACAAAACAATAATATCCTATGCCTTACAATTGTAGTTACAAAATATCTACACCTTGAGTCTATAATCCTATGAATGTATATTCTACCACCTATGAGAGTTTGCAAGTCAAACTACCTCATGCCTTCATTCTCCCATTTTGGGTACCTAATTTCTATATTGCCCACTTACACCAACCCAGTGCTGTAAGGAAACAAACATATCTTTCAACGTGAAGAATCTTCATTCCAGTTGGAAACTCATGAGGTGTGCGTCCACTAGAAAAGTTAAATCAGGACAGGCCATCCATAAAGTCAGCAACGATATGCACCAGATCACAGACTTAAGTCGCTTCTCTTCCTCTGGTCGGGTTCTGGTCAACTCAATGTGGGCTTTTCCACTTAGCCTCACCCGGTGGCCATTAGTCGCCTTCCTTTAGACCAAGGAGCAAACAAATTCTCAACATGCCTAGCTCTCCCATGCTTCGGACCAGTAAACTTGCTCTCATCTCCTCTTTCTCCTGTGAACCCAGTCCCCGGGAGTCAGTGGCCAAAGTCAACCCGGCTCTTTATTGCCGCATTTCTCCTGCTTTCACCAACAAGCAGTAAATCTGGGTGGTCACCTAACAAGCATTTCAGCCTGCCACAAGTTTCCTTTAACATTCAGACCCAGAGAGGAGTTATCATCATGGTTCCAGATTCCTTCGCTTTTGAAGGCAATCACTAGTCAGGATTTTCCAAGGAAATTGACTCTATCCTTCTTTATTGGTCAGTCTGACCTTCTCTCAGACTACAGGTATCCTGATTACTCTGAAAGACTGGGTGGGGCTACTTTCTTCAGAAAAGTCTTTCCAGGTGTGGCCTAACCTCATTTAAGCTCAAGGTGGCATTAATCTCTTTAGAGATCTCTTTGACGCTAAATCCTAAACCTCTAGAGGTCAATGCTTGGCTTGAGGTAACTGGATTTGCAAACTCTTTCCAAGCTTTCCAATAAACATTTCTATGCACCCTTATATTTACAAAAGTATAAACAGCATAATCAGAAATCAAACTAAATTCTTAAAACAGAATGTCAATACTTATTAAGATTATCTTTATCATTATCTAAACTACAGTTTACACAAAAACATTGAATTAGGTCTCAAAAGGCATCAAAACAGATCCCTGCTTTCGGTCTGCCATTCTGATCTTCTTAACCATTGTCCCTGAACAGAACTGGCTCTGAGACACTCAAATGGCGGCCCCCACCCCTGAGTTCAAGACTATACATTAACAGTATCCATTTTATATAGGAACAACCAAAGACAGCTTCCAAACAAAATGATCAAAACTTTAACTTTCCATATTGTTTCCAGAAAATAACTCAGTAAACTCAAAGGACATATCTGACATCTGTATAGCCAAAAAAGTAACAATATCACGAGGCACAAGTCAAACAAGCTTCTACTTTCCATCTTATGATTTGTTCCTATAGTACTCCACTCTGGGTACCATAATTAGTTAGTCCGAGTAGACTAGAGGGACAAATTTCAGAGACAAGCATATAGGTATAAGGAAAGGGTTTATATACAAAAGAAATGTGACACTAAGAAGGCATCCCAATCCAGTCCAGTGCAAAGTCACAAGTCCAATATTAACCCATATGCCCGAAGTCAGTCTATAAAGTCTGCTTCTGATTCAGGAAGTCACAGGTCAGTGGGTGCAGAATTCTGGCACTGTCAGGGTTCTTCCCATGTCTCCTCGCTTCCAGGCCTCAGGTCCATCAACAGCATGCCACTGCAGCTTCAGAGGTCTGTCTTCATCAGGGCAAAACTGAGTGGTCTCTCCGCTGACTCCTCCAGCTTCTCAGAGGCTGCATCTTTTGTTGCCTGTGGTTAATCATCTCTGAAACTAACTCCCAATAACTGGGCAAGATAGCTTCACATCTTCATGAGGGAAATACCACGAGATTTCCCAGGAGTCTCATGTGAAAGCCATGCACACACAGAGGCCTCATCAGCTACTCAATGGCTTTCTCCTGATTAACAGCCCAGACTCCACCCCTACATTTCAATTATGAAATTAACATAAGCAGATGACTGCCACAGAAATGTTGTACATTAATTGATCATTTATTTAGAATAATGATCATTTAGCTAGATCTTATATAAATTTGAGTGATAGCCCCTGCTTGAACAGTTATGATGCTGTCTCGACTAGAGATTAGTCTATATAATCAATAAGATCCCCTTAGGTGGGGAGGGAAGCAAAAAGGTGAGGGGGAATCTGATAAATTATTTGCAAGAAATATAAATAATAAGTACAAGTAAAACAAAGAATTGTTTCAAGTAAAAAGTTGCATATTCTTCATTGCAGTGTTCGCAATTTATGGTAGTGAAAACTGAAAACCATTTATTTATCAAAAGTGAGTACAGTTTGAGAAAAATACCCACCAAAATAGTAGAGTTACACTATTAAAGTTTAAGTTATTATTAAGGTATTGAGTGTTTCTTTCAATATTTGTTTATTCAATCAACGAAGCTTTGAAATGTAAGTAGACAATAGCAGCTTTTAAAGAAAACTCAAAATATATTTATCTGCTATCCACATAAAGTCACTGTAAATAACTACCACGCGCCCAAGTGGATTCACAAGAGCAATTTTTTTTGGATAACCATGGAACAAGCTAACTAAGACTATGACCTTGACCATGAAATAAAGTACAAACAGTGCAGGAGTTTTCTTGAAACCTTTGTGAGAAACAAGTTTCCTCAGGTAGAGACTCAACAAACAGTGATTAATCATCAAGCAGAAATTTTACGAAATAAAATGAAATCTGAAGAATCCCCCACGGCACTCTCTGACAGCTGTCAAGACGACAGCCAAGACAGGATTTCTGCCCAACTGCTCCTGATGATCAGATTACCAGCCCAGTTGCCACAGGTTTTTATCCTCTGCCCCACCTACTACTGTTCCTCACATATCAAGTGGGCTGATCAAAAATGTCAATTGGAGACAAAATAAATTCAAGACTCCAAGAAAGACTAATTGGGAGGAAAATGGGGCTTTCTACTCCATAAAGAGTTACAGTCTCAGAAAAACACAGCGGCAGTTCTCCCCTGTCCGGAGGCCACTCTGAGTTGGCATTCACTTGCTGGTAGTGAGTTTGGAGTTTAGGAGATAGATGACATGGGAAATAATCAATGGAAAAAGACCCAATCATTGTGCCAGAGAGTTTAGAATCTGATGGACATAAAACTCTCCTTATGGAGAACACACCTCTGCGGGGCTTCAAGCCTGTAGTTAGCGAAGTGGCTCATCAATGGACTGAGAGAAACACTGGCAAACAAAGGAAGTACTTAAATTTCTAACCTCAACAAATCTGCTGTCCTAGACAGCTGATTACTTAGCATACACTATTTATCCTCCCAGCAATCTATAATTCTTTCCTTTTAGGAGCACAATTTTAATCCAGAACCTCTATATCCCAATTTTTATTCAGATTCCTCAGTCCTCCACTAACAGATTCAACGCCTCGTGCCCAACCCTTCAATAACTGTCAACTCCAGCTCCTGGTGTTAGTTGAAATGCTGCACGACTGCACTGCAACTTGCTTGATGGCTTGCTTAGATTCTTTCCTCTGGTGAACGATGTCGCGCTCCATATCTAACACAGAGACCCAGCCAGTCACTGACCAATGTCTTTCTGATACAGCACGTTCTTCAACCAGTACCACCACCATATGTCCAACCATCAACACACCTCTGCCTAGTAAGAAAGAGTGCTGTGCATAGCTGCAATGAATCTTGCTCTGTAGTGGTTAGAGTGTCACAAAATGAAGAGCTGATTCATAAAAATCTTAAAGGAGTACATCATAATGAACTGATCAGGCGTTCACGGTCACAGTCCCACTCTTACATGCATTTTCCTTAGTCTTTTGACATGTGGAACTTTAGAAAACAGAAGAATATCTCGGCTTCTCCTTACTGACTCTAGAAATTTCTTTGCCACTGTCACTTAAATCAGTCCAGGTGAGACATTTTCCCCTCAAGGATGTGCGCACACACACGCGCGCACACACACACACACACACACACACACTTTATTAAAGACTTCATTCACATCACCCACAATTTTATGCTGTTAAACCCAAAGCTCAATCCCCATTTTGATTGATGACAATATTTTATTACAGGTACTCCATTCTTACAGTTTGGTACCCATCTCGTTGGCCCAACTTGGTCTCCATGCTATCATAACCCTTTCTTTTTATGTCCTTTCCCACTGGTCACTCTTCAATCTCCTTTGCTGGGTCCTTTCTTCTCCTCAACTTCTTTTTTAAAATAATATTAATGAATTGATTTTTAATCATTTTATTGGGGTTTTATGCATCTCTTATCAAAAGCCATATATATATATATATATATATCCACTGTATCAAGCTCATCTGTACCTGTGAGTCCATCATTTTCAAGACATTTTCTTTCTACTTGAACCTTGCTATCAGCTCCTCATTTTTTCCATCTATTGCCCACCCTCTCTTCCCTATGAACCTTGATAATTTATATTTTTTCCAGATTTTATACACACTGCTATCTCCCTTCACTCACTTTTCTGTTTTCCATCCTCCTGGGAGGGGGAGCTATGCTTCCGTCACTGAGATTAGTTCCCTCTTCTCCTCCCCTCTTCCTTTACCCTCCTACTATTGCTACTTCCGTTATTAGCCCTGAGAGGTTTATCTGTCCTGGATTACCTGCATTGCAACTTATCTGTACCAGTGCGTATTTTCTGGTCTAGCCAGATTTTTAAGCTAGAATTGGGGTCCTGATAATTGGGGGGAGGTGATGGGAAGCATTGAAGGACTACAGTAAAGTTGTATAATTCATTGGTGCTATACTGCACCCTGACTGGATCAGCTCTTCATTGTGGTCCTTCTCACAGAGGATGTCCAATTTATTACAGATGGGCTTTAAGTCTCCACTCTGATTTCCCTATCATTCACATCAATATGATTTTTCTTTTGTTTTGTTTTGGGTCTTTGATGCCTAATATCCGATCCCATCGACACCTACACCTCTCATGATCACACAGGCTGGTCTGCTTCTTCACTGTGGGCTTAGCTGCTTTTCAGATAGATAGCTACTTGTTTATCTTTAAATCTTTAAGAACCCAGATACTATATCGTTTGATAGCTGACACCATCAGCGTTCCTCACATTTGCTTATGCACTCATTTTGCCTTCAGCGATCATGTCAGGGAAAGTGAGCATAACAGAGTGACGGGTTAGTAGAATAAAAGTGTTCTTACATTGAAGGAGTACTTGAGCAGAGGCCCAATGTCCATCTGCTATCGTAATACTTTATAAATAAATATATGTACATAAATTTATTCCCCTATCATTAAATATACATGTATTTACATATATGCATGCCTGTATTTAGACCTCCATAAATGTCCTTTGCCTCCCAGTTCTTTCTTCTGTTTCCTTTTACTTTCTTCCTGTTCACTATCAGATTAGTAATTCCTCTTGGTTTGATTGTCTTTGATGATCAAACTCCCCAAGCATCTTATGGCCTTCTTATCATCAATTTTTGATCACTTATTCTTCCTTTTTTCCTGGGTTTGTTGGCACTCCACTTACTTTCCCCAACCTCCCCCACTCCTGTACTCCCCCTGAAATGTCAGTCCCATTGTTCTCACCTCTGAATTATTCATCCAGCCTATTTTGTCCAGATAGACATGCAGGGACATTAATACATGCAAAAAGAAAGCAAAGTGAAACATAACAAAAGAAAACCCCTCCGTAAAACTGCAACTAAAATAAAAGAAAACATCAACAGAAGAAAAGCCTTCAAACACTTCCATATCTATCCATGGGCCTTTATGAGTGTTTTCCAGTTGTGTCCACTGCCCTGGCATGCCCTGGCATGCCCTGGCTCCAAAGTTCACTTTTGGCATTCCTTTGAGACTTCATTGCTTTGCTACCCCTACTGTCCTGCTGCACATCCTTAGTGTTTCACCCTGGTGCAGTGGGGTCAGACCATATACATCTCCTGCACAGTGTCCCCATTGCTGGCCTCCATTGTGTTATGAGTCAGTGAGGGAAGGCATACGTCCTCGTGGGACCAGCCCTGTAATCCTCTCTGGACTTTGGGTGCTCAGGGCTTGGTGGGCCAGGACACTTTCCACCCTCTCTCCTCCCCTCTTCATTTGATCCTGATCAGAAGTGCCCCTCCTCCTGAATTACAGCTTCAGTGCTGTTCCCTGAAGTGCATTCCTCAGGGGGTGGGGAGCAGGGAGGTTGTTCATGTATTTGGGATAGTGCAGGCCTCTGTATTGGTTCCCTGATTCATGCCTGTATACCTTCACATCTTGGCATATTGGGCTGAAGTCTGGTACTTTTCTCACTGTCTTGTTGAGATGTAAACCATACTCTCCCACTACCTGGTATCAAAAAATATAGCATCTAGGTTCTTAAAGACTTGAAGGTAAACAAGCAGCCATCTATCTTAGAAGCAACAAAGTCCACATGGAAGAGGCACACCACCCTGTGTGACCATGAGGTATTGAAGAGATCTGGTGTCAGGCATCAAAGAATTAAAATTGAATCATTATTAATGAGGGAGTGCAGATTGGGGACCCAAAGCCCATCAATAGGTGAAGCAACATCCACTTACAAATGGTTGCAGGGAGGAGATGAGCCAGTTAAGTTACAGTGTAGTAACAATGAAATATGTTTTCCTCTAGTTCTTAAATGCTTCCTCCCACCCACTATCATGATCCCAATTCTACCTGACAAATCCAGCTAGATCAGGGGATGTACACTGGAGCCGGAAACATGGGTACTTCAGGACAGATGATGCTTTCAGGACCAGTAGTTACAGTGGTGATACCAGAAGGGTGGAGAGATCTACATATAACCTCCTCTGGGCTATGGACAACAGGAAAGTGGGTGAAGGGACACATCGGAAAGGGTATTATATGACAACGATAACTTACAAATTATTAAGGATTCATGAGAGAGGTGGAGTGGGGAGGAAAGGGAAATATGGGAAGCTAATACCAAGAGACTAAGAAGAAGGATGTTTTGAGAAGATGATGGCAACAAATGTATACATGTGGGCTGCTTACAATGGATGGATATATTGATTCTAATGGGATTTATATGAGCCCCCAATAAAATGATTTTTTAAAGGACTGCTTTTTCTCTTTACTTTCTGTGTAGTCAATCTGCCCATGGCCATATCAGAGAAAGACTTCCCTGAGACTAACACCAGTAGTCAGTGCATGATTCTCACTGATGACGTCCAGGGCTTCATAGCTTTCTCAGTACCACTTTCATATTTCAAGCCCTAAACTTGTTTTGTGAATTCTGTGAATCTTGTTCTCCAAACAGTTGATATCATCTCAGCTCAGAACACAACACTCTTCTTCTCAGCTCTTCAGGTGCTTGTTTCATGTCCAATCTTCCCTGTCTTGAGGAGTGAGTGAAAGGGAGGATAGTGTCAGACAGTCCTTCTTGAGCTTCTACAGCTGAATACCACCAGGGCACTGATTACATTTTGATCCATGCTCTTACCCAGAATATTAGCAGCCAACAAATATGTGTATATTCATATCACACATAATAATTATTGCTAGCATTTCTACATCAGTTGTATCCCAGGTATTGTTTTTAATATTTTACATATGCTAGTCAGCCATAAAATATTGCTAAAAGAATCATATTATTACTACTCACTGTCTTCACTCATAGTGACCCTCTAGAATGGGGCAGGACTGCCCTTGTGGTCTGCTGAGAATATACTACTTTGTGGAAGAGAAAGCCTCATCTCTCCCCTGAGGAGCAACTGGAAGTTTTGAACTGCTGATCGTGTGGTTAGCAGCCAGATTTGTAACCCACTACACTACCAGGGCTTCTCACAAAGCAATAGAAACTTTGATTTGAAAAATATTAAAATGTACAACTATTCTCTTTCAACATATCACCCATGTAGGCCTATACACCCGTGTAGGTCTATAGTCATCTCACTGATTCTTTGCTGGAAGAATTATGCTATGTTTAATTTACACCATGTCACAATGGGAGCTTGCACATTCTCGACTAATTCAAGTCATGTTCTCTTCCAATGCTCTTGAGTTTAGGAAGGGAAAATGTTTGAAGTGCTGATACCAGAGCTGTTGTGTGGATAGGGTAAGAGTTGTCAAAGAAATTCTCACAGGACAGTCCTAGCTTCGCCCACAGCTGTGCTTGGTAGTGATGGGGAAAACATGCCTGGGTCAACGTTCCTGGCTGAAACTTCCATCTTTTAAAAGCTTAATCTTAAGCCTCCATGATCATTCTGCGTCCTTCAAGAAAATTAATTATGATTCCTCTTTAGAAATTCCATAATGCAGTCACCATTACATTCTGATCTGACACCTCTGCCTTGTGTTTAACTGGACTGGAAGATCTCATCAGAAGTCCATCTTTTGATTGGACTTTTTAAGCCATGCTGATGAATCTCAAAGAAGTTCTGGTGGTGTAGTGGTTATGCCTTGGACTGCTAAACACAGAGTTAGCAGTTTGAAACCATTAAATGCTCCTTGGGAAAAAGAGGAGACTTTCTACTCCTGTCTCAGAAACGCACCAGTGCAGTTCTACCCTGTTCTCCAGGGTTGCTGTGAGTCATACATAGCTGGCTCAATGGTGGTTAGCAAATGAGTCAGAGACAAGTTCGTTACTATGAGCATTTGCCTGAAGCCATTCACCGATTGCAGAGATATGTACGTTTTGTTTAGAATAAACCCATACATATAGCAATTGCAACACTAGTAGCATTGCTTTTCAACTCACTCTTGTATGTTAAGTAACTTAATCTATATACAATCTTCTGCAGAAAGATAAGGGCGCTAAACTCCAGAAGGGTTAAGCAATTTGCCACTGAGATCACATGGCTCCTAAATGAGGGTTTTTTGATCGTGTTCTTGACCTTTACATTTTTGATGCCATACACACCTTAATAGAAACAAGGTAGTTGTTAGCAAAATGCAGAACTTTACAACTCAAGCTCTCATTCTTATATATGAAGACATTGAGAGAACGTGAGCCGAGGAATTAATTCAGGGAAGGAAATGACAGGATCTTGGGCTTAAAATGGAACTATTAAAGTTTACAGTTGAGAAAGTCAACAAAAGAAGCTAGAGTACGATGCCGCTGATAGTAAAGTCATGCCACAAGTGACAGTAAGCACTTAGAGCAACTTAAACCAAATTCAAAAGGTAAGAAAAAAAATGTCTGTAAGAGGTGCACAGGGCGTGTGGCAACCTGTGGTTTCAGGCTTAATAAGCATCTGTGGGTGTGTTTGGTAAGTCATCCAAAGCAAATGGAAGCAGAGAGAGTCGGTAACTCCACTTTTACAATGTGGCACTGGCACCGTCTACCATGCGGTTCAAAGTCAAGGCATCAGTAAGGTCTTGCTATTTCCCTAAATCATGTGCCAATGCCAGTGTCTTCTCCTTTAGTATTTTCCAAGGAGCAAGTCCTGGTTCAGTATTTTTCTTCAAGTTCCCACCAAATAAGAGCAATATAAAAGCCTGCAGGTGGCTGAAAGAATCAGAGCCTATGCAAAGCCACACTCTCCAAGTGGAATGTGATTACACTGTACTATTTATTAAGCAGTCACCATACCATGAACTGTTCTCTGAGCTTGACTTCAATATGTTGAATCCTGACAAGAAACATGCAATGGAGGTTTGATTACCCCTTTTGCATGTGAGGAAACCCAGGGCCTTGAGGGACTCACTCATTCAATCCTAAGAGACTCCACCACTAGTAAGTATTGAAATTGGATTCACACCCAGTTTGTTATGACATTAAAGTCTACGTTCTGAACGACAAAGCTGTTAATAGCTAAAGACCCGTTGATATTTCATATCATTCTTCTGCCTTGTTTTCTAGAATGTTGAAGCCAAAGGTCAAGAATTTCTCTCGTGAAACATCCATGTCATTATCTTCTTTTTCTACCACTGGGCAACTGTTGAGAACATTCTTCAAAACAATCACCTCTATTTACTTCTACTCCAGGCTCTTTACTCTCCTTTTCCTACTATAAGTCATATAGCACAGAACATCTCTGGGAAGGACTTGAAGTATTGAAATGCTTCCTTGTGGCATCAGTGACTTAAGCTACTGTGAGCTGCCTTTATGTGATCCTGCCTAGAACAGATGCAGGCTCTGTATTCACTCAAACCATTGATATGTTTACTAGCAGGCTAGAGAACAGGCAGATTGACTGGTCTAGCATAACCAGGGCTTGAGGGCAAAGGAGAGCCTTGACCTTTAGACAGTCTGAGACTACATTGACGTCATGCCTCCCACCCAGATGTACCCCAAGTAGCACTTTCCCAGGCTAGGTACCGTGAGAAAAAACTAAACGTCGATAGGTGACATTTTAAAGTGTCCTGGAAAACTATGCATAGAGAAAATGGCATCTCAAACCATTCCGGTGTTTGTGTGCACAGCAGTCAGAGCTTGCGTGACAGCTCAAGGCTATGGCAAACTTATTGTGCAGTTTGGAACAGTGTCGTGATTGTATGGGTATTACCCCCCCTTAAGATTTTAAGATTCATATCACAAGCAGGATATGAATGTGTCCTAAGTAGGGTTTGACAGCTGTTTCTTAGCTTTCTAGATCAGAGATCTAAACAGATATTATCTGCAGAGCCTTCTTTTGCATTGCACATCAGTATGGACAGATTGCCTCTCGTGTTGCATAACCAATTTCAACAAGTTACCCAGCCTCCCACCTTCCTCAGATTTCCCCTGTCCCACCTTATTGTTGTTGTTTTTCTGTTGTCAAGCACCTTGAAGTCAGTTGTGACTCATAGCTGCCTTACACACAATAGAACAAATTCAAAGAATTCTCTGCCAAACACTACCTGGTACTGCAGCGTACGCATGTAAATTGCCCAGGAATGCCAAGGAAGTCAATCCATCTCATTGAAGGTCTTCATCTTTTATACTGACCCTCTATATTACCAAACAGGATGCACTTTTCCAGAAATGATTCTCTCTTGATAACATGTCCAAGAAGGCGAGGCCAAATTTTGTCATGCTCACTTCCTAGGAGTACTCTTCAGAGAACGATCTGTTCATTCTTCTGGAAGTCTATGGGGTGCATACTTAGTACTGTCTTCAATAATTAATGCCATGGTTAAAAATGCACCAATTCTTCTCCAGCATTCTTTAGTCATTGTCCAGATTTTTCATGGATAAAATGTGGCTGAAAGTGCCATGGCTTGGTTCAGGTGCCCCTTAATCTTCTAGGTGATATTTTTACTTTTGAACACTTAAAAAAGGTCTTTTGTAGGAGATTTTTCCAATGGAATCTGGCATTTGTTTTAGTGATTGCTTCTTCTATGGGCCTTGACTGTGGACCCATGTAAAATAAGATCCTAGATGATTTTGGTGTTTTACATTTATCATAAGGCAGCTAGTTGTGAGAACTTTTGCCACTGTCAATTTTTCATATCACTTCTCAAGCTACTCAGACCATATCAATATCCTGAAGACTGATTGACTCTAGGTTATTCTGCAGAATCACTAGCAAAGAGAAATGATCAATTTCAGATTAGTGAATCAAAGAACTTGGGCTCCTAGAAATTGAATAGCGGTGTATATTATTAACAAATTCAAAGGATTCTCTGACAATCCTATAGGCTATTCACTCATTCAACATATTTACTCAGAGCATGCGAGATGCTACCCCATCCATACCTGATGCCCATGATAAAATATGGAATAATTACAAGCCTATCCTTTAGAGAGTTTATAGTCTAATCATGATTTAAAATACATACCTGTATACTGAAGATATCTGATTAAGTTTTATAAGTGTTCAACAGAAAGCATGGTGTGGATTGAATAGTGTTTCCTACAATGTGTGTCTTGAGTCCTGTATGTGTACATGAGAGGTCTCATACTCTGCTGTGAATCAAAAATGTGCAGATTTGAGTACACAAGAGTGCTTCAAAGAAAGATCTGATCTGCTACTGAATACTCAGTCCCTGAAAATCATATGGACAAGATTCTCTTCTGACACACAGGAGGCTGCATAATTTAGTATCATTGTGCTGGCAACAGATACCTATAAATATGACCCTGCTTGGAAACAGAGGTTTTCTTCTGCTTTGGTAGTGAACTCCTATTAGAGTATAATAAATGCATTCCTTCAATGTTTAAAAGGAGCAGACTAGACACAAACCCAGGAGAATGCAAATAGCAAAGAACACCCTAGAATATCAAGAAATGCCAACATGTAACAAGAAAATACAGGACTTCCTACAAGGAAGGGCCTTTCCCCAGAGCCATTCTCTGAATCCAGACTTGCAGCCCACAGAACAGAAATTACTCATTTCTATTGAAAGCCACCCTTTTTGGTCTCCCCACCCCCAGAGTATGTGTGTATGGGAGCGTGGGGGTTGGGAGCAGCAGTGCTAGGTAGCTAGAATATTTCAGCCAAAAATATAACTATGGGCCCATAAGTGAGGTACATGCATATAAATATATAAATACCCCTTCTACAGAGGAAAAAGAAATATTCAATGAGTGTCTTAAGAGCAAGAGGAAGTCCAAGGTTTCACTGCCCACACACATGTTGCTTTTATAACACATAATTCCCCTTTCAAGACAAAAGGTTCAACAAGTAGTTCAATCAACTCTAATTCACAGTGACTGCATATGTGTCAGAGTAGAACTGTGGTTTCCAATGACTGAGCTTTTGAAACCAATCACTAGGTTTTTCTCCCAAGATGCACCTGTGTGGACACATATCTCCCATCATTTTTGGTTAGCTGCCAGGCGTGCTAATTATGCCATCTAGGGACTTCTAATCGGAAGATAATTCCATCTCCCGCATTAGATTATTCGTGAGAGTAATGTGTTAACTGCTATGGTCTTAGAAGTTTATCTAGGCCGATCCAATTATCTTTCAGAAGCTTTAACTGGGAATATTGAGAAGAGAGATATAGCTGGAGCTGAGTGAAAATAAAGTATTCAAATGTCAAATGCTGTCACTGTTTTAAATTTTGTGCCCTTTTAGTAAGATTATAAACTATAGAGTGAGAAAGACCAGGTTTGAATGCCAGCTTCATTGTTTAATGTCTGTATGCTTATATATAAGATGTTGTCGAACATCTCTGAACCTCAATTGTATTGTTGCTTCTGTATTTTTTCTTATTTTCTAAATCTTAAAATCATGTGGTAATAGTAAATATAGACTGTCCAGATGATTAAAACAAACAACATATATAAGTTCTTCACTACTGGAGCAATAACAAGCTACAAATAAATGGTGAGATGATGATGACTATGGTGAAGATAACTGATAGTGAAGGAGGACGGTGGTGATATAGACAGGTACAATTTTGCAAATTACTTCATAGTTCTCTAAGGACTTCAGAAAATCATGGTGAGATTGCAATAGGTAAAGTTAATATTTCCTTCACCTATCTATCTATCATCTACCTAATTTTCTGAACATCTGTCTACAGGTTTTTCTGTCCTATACCACTCACTCAAATATTCTAATACAGACTTACTTGGAATTATGTCTCCTGAATAATATTTGGCTTTACAATCTTGATTTCCCCTGGCCTATTCTCTATTATATAGAACTCATTCTGGATTTCTGCTGGTGAATTCAAGCTATATCCTAAGTCTTTTCTCCTAATACATTGCTTGTTTTACTCAAGATCCTCTCTGATTCAGTCTCAGTCTTTCTCCTCTGATAACTTCCTAACCAGCATTTATTGACCTGTGCTTCTTTCTTGTCAGCTTCACCCGGTGCTGCTATTGGCCTGCTTGATGGCACCCTTCACAACCTTATATTTAGGTGGTGCTTCTTCACTACCCTTAGCAATAATAATTCTGGAAGTGAGTGTCTTGATTTAGCCCAGTCCAAATCTGACCATAATAGTTCTAGTGCCTTAAATTGAGTCTCTAAAGTTCTTAAAACTCTCCTATAAAAACTAATGAAAAGAAAAAAAGGAGATGTTTGACTTCAGTAGTGAATAAAAACATACAACCTGCACAGTATTTGATACTACTCAGTCCTCTAAAGCTGATTGTCAGTTCTATATTTTAGAAGAGGTTTTTGGTGTTTTTTAGGTCATGTTCATAGCAAAAAAAAAGATGAATACACTCTTGAGGACAATGGGAATCTTCAAGTTGAACCTATCAGTGATAGATAAAGGAGTCACAGTGGAACTATGGGATAAGCATTGTTTGTGGTTCAGATATCCTGGACACTCATGAAAGAAAGGTGAGACTGACTGCTTTAATGAAAATTTACAGTGTCAGAGACCCCCAAAGCTACTATGAATCAGAAATGACTCAGTAGTAGTGGATTTTATTTTGTTTTTCTGATGTAAGAGAGGCTTCAAGCCATTCATGGAAAAATGGAGCTAAATGATAATGAAAAATTTCCACAAAATATTTGAAATCCTACATGTGTATATATGTCTAATGAAAAGGTGAAAACAAAAGACAACAAAATTGATTTTCCATCACTCAACTATCAGACTACTATATTGTGCTAGCTTGCATGTTGCTGTGATGCTGAGAGCTATGCCACCAGTAGGATAAGTCTCTGTGATGTGGTGGGATATACACAAGGTCAGGGGCTCAAACGCACTATGTACTCTGAGGGAGAGAGATGAGACTGCCTACTCTCAGAAAGGCCTAAAGTCTCAGAAAGTCACAAGGGCAAATTCTGCCCTGTCAGGTCACTATGAGTTGGAATCAGTTCAATGGAAGTGATATTGAGTGTGCCACCAGTATTTAAAATATCAGAGTCATCAGTGGTGGACAGGTTTCAGTGGAGCTTCCATACTAAGATAGACTACATAGTATGACTTCGTGATATACATCTTTTATAAAAAATGAGGCAATGAAAACCTTATAAATAGCAGCAGAACACTATCCTCATGTCCTAAGATATTTTCTTCAATTGTGAAGGCACTCAAACTATGGGCAATCAAAGAAAGCTTGCCTCTTCAAAGTACTGCCAACTATGAAAGTAAATGAGTAACGTTTTCTAAACCTTAATTTGATAATGTGGCATGAATCAAATGTCTAAGAAATAGGTGTAAACATGATCAAATGTAGAATGTGCAAAATATTAATGTCAGAAAATTGGAAGCCTTTTAAAATAAAATGGAACACATAAAGATCAATATCCTGGACAGATAATGATCAGCTTGAATTAATCATATAAGAACAAACTACTATACCAGAAATCATTAATTCAAAAAGAATGGTATCATCATAAAAAAAGAGAATATTTTAAGGTCTATTTGAAGGTACAATAAATATATTCAAATTTATGCAAGGGCAACTAATTACAAAAAGCAAGATATTAACTATTTTTCCAACTTCTGCCATTTGAAATCCATTAAATGTGCAATCAAGATGAAGAAACAATCATTACTGATTACCTTGGTAGAAAAATGGGGTTTGCTACCCCCACTTAGTGTTAGTCTCAGAAACTCACAGGGAGATTCTATTTTGTGATATATGTATGTTATGAGTCAGAATTGAATCAATAGCAATGAGTTTTATGTTTGGGGTCAGTTAGAATGTAAACACTGGGGAATAAAAGCAGGATTGCAAATTAGAGTATGGCCTTGATGATAGAATGACACCAGATAGAATTTTAAATGACAGCATGATAAAAATTTTAAAAGACTACAACTTATTCATTAAAAATATATATGTTTTTCAGGCTGAGCCCCAGTGGCATAGTGGTTGTGTTCAGGACTGCAGCCCACTGGGATGGAGGTTCAATTCTAGCCCCAGCTCCACAGGAGCAAAGGCTAGGCCTCCTACTCCCACCACCAAAAGGCATTGATGACCTCCCAAAATATATTTTTTTCAAAAACATAAATGACAAATGTAGATATTCACCGTGTCTGACGAAATAACAGGAGTCAAACTGACAACATCTGTGGAAAGAGATGATAGAGAAGTTTGATATCATCACACAGAATAAGACTGTACTAGATTATCAATCTCATTTGTAAATTAAACTTAAAGCTGAAAGAAATTCTTTAAAAAATCACAAGAGCCAAAGTAACACTTGAATATAGCCTACCTGACTTTATAGACTGTCTCAAGAATAGATTTGACACACTGAATAATGACCAATGACCACATGACTTTTAGGATCATATTAAGAGCATCATAAAGGAAGCAGGTCACTTAGAACACATAAAATGGAGTGTGTTAGTCTGAGTCGACTAGAGGAACAAATTCAAGGACACGCATATTGATGTAAGGAAAGGGTTTATAAACAAAAGGAATGGGATATGGAGAAAGCATCCCAGCCCAGTCCAGTCCAAAGTCATAAGTTCAATATTAATCCATATGCCTGAAATCAGTCTATAAAGTCTTCTTTCAACTCAGGGCATCTTGCATCCAGGGCTCAGGGTCCATCAACAGCAGAAGCAACTCATTGGTGGCAGAGGTCTTCATCTGGCTACCCCAGCTTTAGAGGTCTGGCTCCATCAGGGCAAAGCTGTGTGGTCTCTCCACTGGCTCCTCCAGCTTCTCGAATGCTGCTAGCTTGTCTTGTCTGTGATTAATCGTCTCTGAGACTAACTCCCAACAACTGGGGGAGATAGCTTCTCATCTTCATGAGGGAAAAACCATGAGATTTCCCAGAAGTCTCAGGAGAAAGTCATGCCCACATAGAGGCCTCATTGGCTCCTCAATGGCTATCTCCAGATTAACAGGTCAGACTCCACTCCTATATTTCAATCATAAAATTAACATAAGCACATGACTGCCCCAAACCACCCCTTGTTAATTTTATACTTTCACTTAACTCTGTAACCATATGTAACCCACAAATAAACAATAAAATCATTTCTATACCTAACAGAATAAAACTAAAATGCATATAATTCAACATGTGTCACCATCATTTAAAAATAACACTCTATAAGTGAACAAAACAAAAGATATTCTTTGCCTTATAATTACAGTTACAAAATATCTACACCTTGATCCTATAATCCTATGAATATATATTCCACAACCTGTAAGAGTTTGCAAGTCAAACTACCTCATGCCTTCATTCCCCCATTTTGGGTATCTAATTTCCTTATTGCCCACTTACATCAACCCAGTGCTCTGAGGAAACAATCATATCTTTCAACATGAAAAATCCTCATTGCGGTTGGAAACTCATGAAGTGTGCATCTATTAGCAACGTCAAATCAGGACAGGCCATCCATAAAGTCAGCAACGATATGCACCAGTTCACAGACTAAAATCGCTTCTCTTCCTCTGGTCGAGTTCTGGTCAACTCAATGTGGGCTTTTCCACTTAGCCCTCAGCATTCCTACCTCTGGGAGCTTTGGGGGCCTGAATCCTGGTGGCATAGTGGTTGAATGCGGGACTGTGGCCCACTGGATTGGCAGTTCAAATACAGCAGCAGCTCTCCAGGAGCAAGGCTGGGGCCTTCCTACTCTACCAGAGGGTAGTGATGTCACCCCAATAAAAGGGGGAGCTTTTGTTCTGGGATCACTCTTGCTTTTAGGTTGTGCCATACTTCCTCTCCAGGGGTCTTCATACAATTCTCTAGCATTGCCTCTATATCTGAACAAAGCTATTTTGTGTCTTAGTGAATAATAAGACCCTTAGTGATTTTGATAAAAGTTTTTGGTGAACCCAACAAGGCAGAAGAAGGAATGCTGAAAAGGGATTTGCCTTCTCTACCCATAACTTAGATCAGAATGTTGCCCAGGTAAGGAGACAAGTGCATACCAGAATTCTTTATAATTCTATGTATGATTGCCTTTGATCCAAATCTGTATCAATCTCAAGGTGTGCATTAAAACTACAGACCAGCTAAGAGGGAAATTTCACACTGCCAGGTCATAGAAGGAGCACCATAAAGATAAGTAGGCACAGATCCACTAGTTTTGAGGAGCTGTGCGCTTTGGGGCTTGGAACTGTGCAGGCCAGCTATAACTTATCCTTAACATTGTGACAGTTTTAGTCTGAACTGGGTTCCTTCCACCTAAGGGCTTTATCTCAATACAGCCACAGCTTGCTGCCACCTCAGGGCAGGGTTTAAACTTCTCCAGCTCCACACCCAAGCAATCAGGGCTCAACTACACTGTTAGTTTCTCTCATCTCTTCCCCACACCCCCCCCCCCCGAGTCTCAGGGGGGCTCTGTGTTTTCTTTGTTTGCTTGCTTCTCTTCCCTTTTGGCTAACACACCACTGCCAACCTCCAGGTCATTCCCCTTAGCCTAGGGAATCACTTCTGCCCTTCTTCCAGCAGTGAAAGTTCCACCCAGTGTAGTGTAACATATGACTGGGGAAAGCCTGCCCACCTTCTTCCAGAGGAAGCTTGACACATGGTTTTTAGGGAACTCCAGTCAATCCTCTGTGGTCCCACCTGACTGAGGGAACTTCCAACTGCCTGATGTAGTACACAGCCAAAGACAGCTCCATCAATACTCTCCAGTGCTCCACACTGCTGTGTAACCTCTACCCAACCTCCATGTCAATCTAGCTGACCAGGTCAAGTCCACCAATGATTCATGATGTTCTACACCAAAGCGGGCATACCCACCTGCCTTTTGCAGTACTCCCAATGCAGCATGAACCCCCACAAGCCCTAAGGTGCCCTATGGTGCTCCAAGTGGCCGTGGGCCACACCATGTCTTTTTGTGAGATCACACTGTGCAGCACCTTTCTCACGGACCTATAACCACCCAACCAGCACCGCCTGAGAGGACCGTCTAACTTACCCTCCAAATAACCGAATACAGAATATTGGTTTACTAGGAAAAGAGTGAAGCCACAGGAATATAAAGTGGTAGGCCAATCCCATAGGGTAATTAGTTACATGTGGGTCAAAGAATCGTTCCTACAAGTCACCCACAGAGAGCCCAGTGCTCTTTTGCTCTCTGGAAAATGTGGCCACTCTCCTCTAAGACAGCACAATGCAAACAACAATCAGCCCTAACGACCTCAACAAAGAAGTAAGAAAATCAAAAGGCAACGTTGGAAGATGACTTGAACCTAACCATATACATAGAAGCAAATATTGATCTGTCACAGAAAGGAATTTTCAGAATGCTGCTTGGAATCATACAGAATATGAGGGAAACAGCACAGAAAAGGGATGAAATGTTAGAGGAGATAAAGTCCATACACCAAAGGGAAATACAAAAACTTAGAGACGGGATAAGAAAAACGAATAAAATATTCACAGACATCATCAACCTACTGGAGGAGTCTGAGAACCACACAGTGATCTAGAAGACAGCCAAGCAGATTTTAACAAACATAAAAGAACATCAAATACGATCATAAGAAAAGCTGAAGAAAACCTAAGATGTTATAAAGACAAATAATATCAGAATAATTGGATTACAGGAGGAAGAAACAGGAAGTCAACTGCAAAAATAGTGAGATAATATTTGGAGGAAAAATTCCTCATCTTAATGAATGAAAACCAGGCAATCAGTCAGGAGGCTGAAAGAATACCAGCTACACTGAATCCCATGAAGAAGTCACCAAAGCACATAATAGTTAAACTATCCAACTTTGATTAAAAGGAGAAAACCTTGACAGCAGCTAGGGAAAAACAAACAATGACTTATAAAGGTATACAAATAAGCATGTGGTCAGACCTATCAACAGACACTGTGAAGAACAGGAGGAAGTGCAGAAACATATTCCAAAAATTGAAGGAAAATTGCATAAATGCAACAATAATCTATGTAGTCAATTAACTATCAAGATAGATGGAGAAGAAGGAGTCATCCCAGAACGGAAAAATTCAAAGAATACATTAAAAGAAACTTAGCCATACAAAACATCCTTGCTGACTCAGTATGCGCAGAAGAACAGCATACACCAAGCAGAAAGAAGAGACTACCACATAGAACAGACCTAGTCAGAGGGCAACAAAGAGAAACCAGCCCCCAAGATAGCATAGGCTTAAGGGTGGAAAGAAGTCAAGAATGAAACCCAATCCCCACCCCCCACAAACACATGCACACATGTATGTAAAACAATGATAAGAAATGGAGGTAGTAAAACACCTAACACAAAAGTTCTAAGAGGACATCACAGTGTCCACAGGTGGATATAATAACACTGAACATCAATAGACTGAACTCAGTCTTTAAAAGGCTGAGGCTAGCAGACTGGCTGATAAAACACAACCCATTAATCTGCCACCTACAGGAGACACATCTTGAGATTACAGAAAAATAGGTTGAGAATCAAAGGCTGGAGAAAAATGCACCAGAACATAGCAGTTCAAAAAAATCAGAGGTTGCAATCCTAATCTTAGATAAAATTGATCTCAAAGAGTGAATCATAAAATCAATAAGGAGGGACACTATATAATGCTCAAGGGAACTATAGACAAAGAACCCCTAAGTATTTTAAACATATATTCCCTGAACAAGTGTCCCACAGAATACATCAATCAAATGCTCCAAAAGATGAAAAAAATCACAGACTTAGCAATTATAGTAGACAACTTCAATGCATCACTTTCTAAGAAAGATAGATCACAGGGAAAGAAACTCAACAAGGAGGCTATAGATCGAAGTGTTATAATTAGAGTTTGCCCTAATAGATATTATAGACCTCTCCACCCAGGTAAAAACAAAATCAAATTTTTTTTCAAATCCACATAGCACAGATGCAAAGGTAGACTACATTCTGGGGCACAAGTTGAATCTGTATAAATTTAAGCACATTAATGTCATACAGACCTCTCTCTGACCACTGTGCCATAAGACTGGAAATCAACAAAAGGAATATGAAGAAAGCAAGGGCAAACAATTGGAGGATGAATAACTGTCTATTGCAAAGGTAGTGCATATGGGCCCAGATCATAGATGGAATTAGGAAATTTCTATAAACCAACAAGAATGAGAACACAACATAACAAAACTTACGGGACACAGGAAAGGAAGTTATTAGAGGAAGTTTCATAGCAATTCATGCACACATGAAAAAGAAAGAGTGACTTATTACTGATATGCTGGCACAAAATTTATAGCAACTTGAACAGAGTCAAGAGGACAATCCGACTAATAGCAAAGGAAAATAATTAATAAAAGTAAGGGCTAAGATTCAGAAGAGGGAAAATAAGTAAGCTATGGAAAAAAAGTAATGCTGCTAAAAGTTGTCTCTTTGAAAGGATAAAAAGAATTGATAGCTAGCAAGCCTAACTAAAGAAAGAAGAAAAAAAATTCCAATAGCAAAGATTAAGGATGAAAGATGGAACATTATAACAGACCCTTATGAAGTTATAAAAAAATAATTACACAGTACTTTGAAGGAATGTACTCCACTGAAGTCAACAACTAGGAAGACATGGACAGATCCTTGGAAAAGTGAAGTAATCCCCACCTAGACTGTCCACGTGGACATCAAGAATCTCAAAAACCCACAGCAATAGAAGAAATAGATAAGATTATCAAAGGATTACCAACAAAATAATCCATTGGACTAGATGACTTTAAAGGAAAATGGTACCAAACATTCAGGGAAGAATTAATAGCAATCCTACACAAACTCTTCCAGAACATAAAAAAAAAAAAACCCGGCAAATTCTAGAACTCTTTCTATGAAGGTAGTATAACTCTGATACTGAAACATGGCAAGGATTTCACAAGACTAAAGAACTACAGACTAATATCCTTAATGAATATTGATGCTATAATCCTTAATAAAATACTGGCCAAAAGAATATAAAAGTATATAAGTCAAATAACTCACCATGACTAAGTGGGAGTCATACCAGTGATACGGGAATGGTACAACATAAGAAAGACCCATAGAATTATTCTCCACTTTGGTGTGAAGAATTACAAGAACCATATGATAATATCAATATATGCATATAAAGCATTCAACAACACCCAACAGCAATTGCTGTTTAGGAATGGAAGGAAAATTCCTCAATATAATACAAGTTATATATGAAAACCAACAGTCAACATGGTAGTCAATGGAGAAAAGACAAAAACAATTCCACTGAAAAGGAGGACCAGACATGGATGCCCTTTGTTCCCACTCTTATTTAACATCATACTGGATGTCCAAGCTAAGGGTAAATAAGGCAAAGAAAAACATTGAAGGTATTTGCCTGGGAAAGGTAGAGCTGAAATTAATGTTATTCACAGATGATGTGATTTTATATATGGAAAAATCCCCAAAACTCCACAAGGGGAGTACTGAAAGCAATAGAGGAATATGGCAGAATAGTAAGATCTAAGGTCAACCAACAGAAATCTATAGGACTGTTATACACATCAAACAAGACCACAGAAGAGGTGGTCAAAAAAAGAGGGACCTTTCACAATAGCCAAGCACAAATTGAAATACCTAGGGATATACCTGACTTAAAAAAACAAAAGGTTTTTATGAGGAAAGCTACAAAACACTATTTCAAAAAACCAAGACTGACTTCAGCAAATGGAAGAATATCCCATGCTTGTGGATTGGAAGACTTAATATAGTAAAGATGTCAGTTCTGCTCAAGACATTATATAAATTTAATTCAATCCTAATACAATTATCATCATTTCTTTAAAGAAATGGAAAAAAATGATTACCAACTTTATACGGAGAAGAAGGAAACCCAGAATTAGCAGAGAACTCCTTTAGAAGAAGGACACAGTGGGAGGATTTGCTTTACCTGATTTTAACACATATTATACAGTCACAGTAGTCAAAACGGCATAGTATTGGTATTTTAAAAAATACTCAGACCAATGAAAAAAACTGAAAACCAGGGGGTCAGATGGTGATATGTAGAGAGGGAATTGGGTACTAACCCACCCAAGGAGAGTGTATACTTTATATCTCCACAGGAAAAGAGAGACCAAACTTAGATTCAGTGTTCCTGGATGTGACTACAAGGTGACACGATGGAGCAGAGAACCAGTGGAGAGGTCTGAGAGCACAACCCCACTTCCAACTACAGGGGCTGCCACCTCACCCCCAGGGGAGTTTGCCTTGGGGGTCAGCACTGAAACAGCAGCTTGGGGAGTGAAATATGCCTGATTGGAGCTCATGGGAGCAAATAAAGGGGAAGTAAGTAAGAATGGAGTACATCCTGGTCCACCAAGCCTTTAGGACAATATTCCCACACAGAGCAGCTGCTGCAGAGAGAGGATCATATGGCCAGGCCCACTATGAAATATGGCTACCCTCGCTGACCCAAGGCCTTTCGAGGTCACCAATGGAGAAACAGGGTCAGGATTATACCCTGTCTGACCCAACCACACCATGGCAAAAAACTAAGGATGGGCAAAAGAGCATGGAGCTCCAATTGGATTGCCAAGGATATAGTCTGGCACCAGGGTGTGCCACCCCATCCGACTCGACCATGGGACACTCCTGGAGATCAACAAACAGACCTTAAACTATCTACAGGTTTTTATATTGCTATTATTTTTATATTTTTACATATATATATGGCATTGGGTTTTTTTGTTGATGTTATTATTGTACTGTTTTCTTTGGTTGCATCATTTTAGGATGCCTTTTTTTGTGCATATTGTTTTCTCTGCAGATCTATCTGGATGGCATAGGCTGGGGGAACATGATGGAAAAACCATGGGACTGATGGTTCCGGGGTGGACATAGGAGAGGGGGAGGTGGGTGGAAAGGAGGTGGTGTTGACAGGCCCAGGGATAGGGGAATGACTAGTGATTCAATGTCGGTGACAGGGTGGGTGTGAGAGGTCAAGTGGGGATTGATCAAAACTAATGTGTGAGAGAGAAAATGCTGAAAACCAAGTGGAGGTGGAGCATGATGGAGGGATGGGGGGAGGTATAGGGAAATAGAGGAAAGAACTGGGGTAAAAAGGGCATTTATAGAAGTTTAAATACGGGCATGTACATATATTTATATATGATGATGGGGGAATAGATCAATGTGTATACAGGGACAGGGTTAATAATAGGACAGCAGTTGGATATTGGACCTCCACTGAGGTACTTCCCCAGTGCAAGGACATTTTATTCTATTAAATTGGCATTCCATAGTGTGCACCTCCTTTACACAATCACTGAAAACAAATGTGTGCATAATCAAATGTGAAGAGAGCTGATGGTGCCTGGCTATCAAAAGATATAGGGTCTGTCTGGGGTCTTAAAGGTTTGAAAGTAAATAAGCGACCATACAGCTCAGAAGCAAGCACACATGGACAAAGCACACCAGCCTGTGTGACCACGAGGTGTCAAAGGGATCTGGTATCAAGCATCAATGAACTAAAAATTATATCATTATAAATGAAGGGGAGTGCAAACTGGGGACCAAAAGCCCATCAATAAGTGAAGCAACATCCTCTTACAGAGGGGTTGGAACAAAGAGATGAGCCAGTCAAGGTACAGTGTGGTAATAATGAAATGTGCAAATTTCCTCTGGTTCTCAAATGTTTCCTCCCACCCACTATCTGATCCCAATTCTACCAGACAGATTCAGCTAGACCAGGGGATGACATTAGAGTTGAAAACATGAGGAATTTAAGATAGACGATCCCTTGGGACTAGTGGGGGGAGTGGTGATACTGGGAGAGTGTAGGGATGGTGCAGTAAAAGGGGGAACTAATTTCAGGGATCTACATATGACAACAGGGAGTTGGGTGATGGGACACATTGGACAGTGTACAATATGAAAAGGTAATGACAATATGCAAATTATTAAGGGTACATGGGGGAGAATGAGGGGCAAGGGAAAATATAGGGAGCTGGAATTAAAAAAAAAAAAGAACTAGAGGAAAGGGAGAGGAGCTTGTACCAAGGGCTCAAGTGGATGGTGTTTGGAGATGAATATGGCAGCATGTGTGCAAATGTGCTTTGTAAAAATGATGTGTTGAAAGTTATAAGAGCTGTAAGAACCCCCCCAATAGAATCTAAATTTTTTTAAAAAAATAAATAAACAGAAGGCCAGGGGAGAAATACTGTCAGTGGAAAACCACTGATAAAACACCAAGAGGGGAGTCCATCCTCCAGGACAAAGTGACTGCGGATACCTATTCTGGGGTCAGATTCCCTCTTTTCTCCAGCTGCCAATTCTTTGTTGAGATCACATTCTATAGTCTGTACATTGTCTCTCTAATTAATTAAAGGAATTGCATGCTGTAAAAAAATCATAGCATACAGACAAGTTATCTTTAATTAGGGCCCAAAAAATATCAAATGGGAAGCCAATGTCTTCTCAAGTGATGCTGGAAAGAATAGTCATCTATCTACAGAAAAATGAAACAGGATCCTTATCTCACTCCATGCACAAGAATAAACTCGCCAGATTCATGGACCTCATGGTAAAACCCCAAATTATTAGGGCCATCAATGAGGGAATTAGCTGTGAGAACTAGGGAAGGACATAAATACAGATGAATCATAAATTGAAAAGTGGAAAATTCTGAAGATAAAACACCTGTGCACCTCGAAAGTATTCACCAAGAGAGTAATAAGAGAGTCCACAGATTGTGAAAACAACCTTAGCAATGATACATCAATCAAAGTTCTTATTATTAAAATCTACAATACTCTGTTAGCTTTCAAAAGAAAAAAAAAAAACCTAATTGCCCACTGAGTGTCAAAGGACTTGAGGGGGAAAAAAATAAAAAGGACCTGACGAGAAGTTTCACAAGGGCAGAAATCCAAATGACCAATTAGCCTATGAGAAAATGCTACGAATCATTAGCCATGAGAGAAATGCAAATAGAAGCAATGACATACCACCTAACATCCTCAAAGAAAGCCCAGTTCAAAACATCAGAAAGCAACAAATGTTGGAGGGCTGTGGGGAGATAGGAACCCTCGTGCATTGCTGGCAGACCTGTAGGTATGTACAGCCATTATGGAACTTGATTTGGGGATATTTAAAACGTGGAAAGTGAGCTACCATATGACCCACAAATCCCCTTACTGGGCACATATGCAGAAGAAGCAAGAAACAACACTGAGGCCAGACTTCTGTGCTCTAATGTTCATCACAACACAGTTAACAATTGCAAGGAATTGGAAACAACTCAAATTTCCATCAATAGATGTATTCATTAAAAAACTATGGTACATACCTACAATGGAGTACTACTTTTCACTAGAAAAGTAGTGATGAGTGCATGAAGCACATTATCCCATGGGAAGAACTGGAGGAAATTATGCTAGTTGAGGTAAGTCAAGCACAAAAGGACAAGTGCAATATGAGTCCATTGAGGCAAGCTTAAAAATGCTAAAGGGACATAGGGAAAGCCTACTGTGTATATACATTCCTGGGGTGAGTTCCAGGAAGTATAACAGACCTTGAACTGTTTATAGGCTTTTCTTTTTGGGTTGTTGTTTTTGTTGTTGTTTTTTTATTTTCTGTTGCTTTGTTTTACTCTATAATGTTTCTCTGCATATTATTATCTGTGTATGTCTATCTAGATAATATAGTAGGGAAAAACAATCTGGAGGAGAAAACAGGACCGACAGTTCTAGGGGACCTGGGAAAGAGGGAGACACAGGAAAGGAAGTGGATGTTAACAGACCCACACAAGGAAAAGCAAATGATCCAAAATAAATGGCAAGATGAGTGTAGAGTCCCAATAGGGTTTGATCAAGGACAATATGACTGAGAGGAATTACTGAAATCTGAATGAAGACTGAACATGATAGTGGGACAAGAGGGAAGTTAAAGGAAATAGAGTAAAGAATTGGGAGGCAAAGTACATTTATAGAGGTCTAAATAGAAACATATATAAATATAAGTAAATATAAGATTGGGAATAGGTCTATGTATATATATTTAGGGGGTTAATATTAAGGTAGCAGATGGACATTGAGTCTGTACTCAAGTATTCCCTCAACACAAGAATACTGTGTTCTATTAAATTGGTATTTCATGATGCTCACCTTCCTGGCATGATTGCTGAATACAAAGAGGATGCAAAAGAAAATGTGGTGGCAAACCTTATTTTGCATGTCCGTCAGCTTCCTGAATGGACGAGCATGTGTAATAGTGCATTTCGAGTTCATTCTAACAGGTCACACTGTAAATCAAACTTTCTATTCAGAGATCTTGAAAATATTGCATAACAGCGTGTGACAAAAAAGGCCTGATTTGTGACAGATGGGGGCCTTATTTTCCACCATGACAATGCACCTGTACATACAGCCATGTCAGTGCACTAGTTTTGGGCAAAAAACTAGTGTCGCTTGTCCCAGCACCTTTTTCACCTGACCTTGCTCTGTGCAACCTCTTTTTGTTTCTTCAGATGCGAGGAACAGGAAAGGACAGCAATTTAACAACATAGACGAGGTGAAGAAAAGAACAAGTGAAGAGCTGTCTTCCAAACAAGTGAGTTTGAAAGATGTTTCCAAGAATGGAATCACAGATTTGACAAATGTATTAAGTCTAATAGGGAGTACTTAGAAGTGATAAGGTTGTTTTGTAAAGCAATCAATTACATAGTATTGAAAAAAATTACAGTTTTGGAGGGGTACTCCCTTATATATATAAATAAAATGTCTCTAATAATTGAATATGTGTGTCACTGCTTTTATTTCGCTTGAGCACTCAATCTAATACAGTTGTTTTCAAATTATTTTCTTTTTGTTTCTAATAAACTACTCATTTAATTAATTTCAGATTTCTGACAAGGTTTGTTTTACAATTTTGACGTGATCTTGTTGCTTTTATTGAAGAGGGAATGTTGGAGGTTTTTACTCTGTCATTCAGAAAATCTGATCCCTTCCTCTAAAGCGTGATAAGACACAACCTTTAATAACTTGGCTAAAAAACCTCACCTACAAATTAATTTCACCTGTGAATAAATAAGGCCTTTTATAAAATATCATAAAAAATCCAGTGTTTGACACTATAATTTCCTAAATCAGTTACCTCATTGTTTCTGAGCACTGCCATAAACAAGACAATGATATAGAAAAATAACAGAAGCCCACATTTGTGTCTAAACAAACTTGCCTCCATTTTCCCAAGTTGTAAGTGATTTTATTCTAACCAATATTTGCTCTGAATTTTCTATTTACAAGGACATTAAATAAGAGGGAGATTGACAAAAAATAATGTATGTAGGTGAAGTCATTGGGAAATATGCAAGAGTTATAGGCAACAGAAAGAAATACTGTTATATGCACAATACTACATTAGTGGATATCTATAAGTAGACACTTAGGTAGGCATGCAGTTTGAACGGATGAGGAAGAGATAGTGGGAGTATACACCTGAATATACGTTAGAGCAGTGATTCTCAATCTTCTTAATGCTGTGACTCTTTAATCAATTCCTAATGTTGTGAAGACCCCAATCATAAAATTATTTTTATTGCTACTTCATAACCATAAGTTTGCTACTGTTTTTAATTTTAAAGTAAATACCTAATATGCAGGATGAATTTTTAGATGAGTTAGGGTGTATTCCGGGTGGTATGGCTATAGAATGTAGGATGAATTTTTAATGGTTTCAAATGGCTTAATATTAAAGCACAGTGATTAATCATAAAATAACATGTAATTATATATTGTGAAATATTTATTTCTAAATACATATAAATGAAATTTTGTTTGAAAGCATGGTGTAGCATAGGTAACAACCTTCACATTGGGAACTCATCTTAGACAACCCCTGGAAAGGGTCATTTGAACCCCAAAAGTTGAGAACCCACAAGTTGAGAACCACTGCCTTGAAGGGTATTTGTAAAATGTGTATTTACCTTTTCAAAAAGGTAAATGAGTATGGTAGCAAAGTTAAGGGGAAAAGTTAAGAAAACTTCTTGGACATACCCAAACACCCCAGGGAATGAGTTTCTAGTCTTAGAGAACAACACATTTAATTCGTGTAACATAGCTCATCAACACAAGGGTCTAGTACATTCTACTTTGTTGGGGAGCAAGTAAAATCTTAAAAGCGTGTAAGCAATCCTCTAAGGAACAACTCTTGGTCTCTCCCCAACTGGAGGAAAGAAGAGTGTTAGAAATCAAAATATATATGGAAGCATTTAATCCAAGGTACTAATGAACCATATGAACATTAGTCTACACAACCCAGAGAAAGGAAGAATTAGATGGTGCTTAGCTACCACTACCAACTGGTCCTAAATAGGAGTTTCCTACCAGGCCAGCAGACTGGATGCCCTATGAGCCTGAGCATATCCCTCCAACACTTCGCTTGTACAGTTTATATCATTTTGTGACTGACTAACATCATCCAGCATAATGTTTTCCAGGTCCCTCCATGTCATCCCTATGGAAGTGATGAGGGATACTGATGGGAAAGTCAAGTCAGGATAGGGGAAATGTAGCAGATATGTCTGGGAAAAGACAAGTTCATATCTGTGGGTAGAAAAATGGGGAGGACCAACTTCCAGGTGGGAAAGGATAATGACTAACATTACTTTTAAGGACCCTAAGAGGGGGCTATGCCGGGGAATATGCACCTAGTAAGGTACATTGGCATGAGTTTCTGCACACACCCTGGATACCCAGAACAAGTGTCAAAGAGTGCTGCAGCAGTGAATTATGGCTATTTATGGTGTACAAGACACTTTACATGACACACTATAGGGATCTGACGTGGAAATTCTAGTAGGTTGTGTTAGTCTGGATAGACTAGAGAAACAAATTCTCAGACACACATATGTATATAAGGGAGAAGTTTATATACAAGAGGAATGGGACATTGAGAAAGCATTCCAACCCAATCTAGTCCAAGTTCACAAATCTGATATTAGCCTATATGTCTGATACCAGTCTATAAAGACTTCTTCAGATTCATGAAGCTCATGCAATGACACCAGGACAATCGTCAGTCAGCGGGTACAGAATCTTGTGTATCCATACTGGTAGAAGCATCTTATCACTGGCAGGGGCCTCAATGTGACTTTTCCAGCTTTAGAGGTCTGGTTTCATCAGGGTAAGCCCATGTGACTTCTCTTCCAGCTCCTCCAGTTTCCAGGACTCAGAATCTACCAGCATGCTGCCATCTTGTCTTGTCACTAGTGCGTCTCCCAGGGACTGAGTAAATACTCTCTCACCTTCGTGGGGGAAATATTGTGAGATTTCCCAGAATTATCAGGAGAAAACCATGCCCACAGAGAGACTGCGTTGGCTATTACCAGATTGTCAGGTTAGGTTTCACCTCTACACTCCCAATCATGAAGTTGACATGAGTACATGACTGCCACATAGGTAAATTAGACTCAACCTTAAACATACCTTGAAATTGAGGGTTTAATATTAAAAATTCATGGTATTTGAAGAAGCAGAAGACAGGTATACCAAGAGTATTGAACTGCCAGTTAGGTAGACAAATTCTGGCTTAGTACATTAATATCCTACTTGCTGTATTAAGATATATATTATTCTAGTAGATCTGTGATTCACATTGTCAATGAATATTACTGTAAAATTTTCCTGACAACCAACTCCTACTGCTTGTGTAAATACCACTCAGTCAAATGAGGATTTATTGTGTACAAGTGAATAATTCAGATATTGTGATACGTAGATAGCCTATACTGGTCTAATATTCCTCTCTTAATAGTCTTTTAAAAGTTAACACCATAACTAGTCAATGATACCGTTAACAGAGACCCTTATGCTAATGGAGATGACCTATAATAGTCACTCCCATAAATTAACAAGGAGGTCTCTAAGGGTCATGGAGGCACATAAAAAACATAGATCCAGGAGTGGATTTGGGGGGTAACATTAAATCCTAGCTCAAATTTAAGAACAATTAGTGCTTACAACATGGACCTGCTTGATGTCACCCTCGTGAAGGAAACACAAAAGACATGTGTGTTATAGCAAAATGTGGTGAAGAAATTAGAAAGTTCCTGGCTATCAGATAGAATAGTATCTGAGATCAGAAGGATGTGTTTCCATATCAGCAGCTGTCTAAGTGTGATGTCAGCTAAGTCTACAAGGAAGAAGCAAAAACATCCGTGATATAATGTAAATTATATCATCCAAAACCAAAGGAGGGAATGGTAAAAGAACCTAAATAGATTCTGGTTTACTGAAGCCTACGAATTACAATAAAGGGCCAAGATTCATTATTAAAATATGCAGAGGAAATGAGCGTCTGGCAATTTCTTTCTAACCATAATTGATATTTTGGAATAAGCTGGTTATGAAAGAGAAAGTTTTGGAGAGATAAGTATAGGAGATCAAACTGATAAACCTGAATTGAATGGTTAAAACCTTGCCTCTTCATCCTCCTTTGGTACACTTGTTACCTAATCTGGTTTTCAATGTTTTTTGTGGGTTTTTTCCATATCAGGGTTTATCTCTGATATATTTTGTCATTGTGAATAGCCTTCTTGAATCTTTGTTATGAGAAAATCTATGTTTTCTGTTGTAGGAAATCCAGGATGCATGAATTTATTGAGACAACAAGTAGAATAAAGCTTTCTGGGTTGAGGTACAGTGGGGGAGGTCCAATGGTAAAGGAGTGCTGCTGTCAAGCAGTTCAAGAAGAAAGAAACTGTCTTGAAACTGACTGTGGTTGCAATTGGACAATACTCTTTGATGTGATTGAACTATGAAATGGTATGTTATCTGCATTAGCTCCCCAAAAAATGGTTTTGAAAAAAAAAACTTACAAGAAGGTTCTGGATAGAATGGAAGAGAAATGTGGAACAAAATTCACAATCATAACAAATGCCAGGTTTATTAGTCATATAGAGACAGGTTACAGCTCCAGATCCATGGCCCTTAGTCACCCATCAGTTCTGGGATGGAATACCCACCTCATCCCATTATAGTAACAAAGTATTTAAGATCAAAATGGGAGTATTTACCCAACATAAGTGTGTAGAGGGTGTGATAGGTAGGTTTATTGTACCAAACTGGCCAAAAGGAACATGTGGGATTAATATGGTCGTAGTTTGATTGGAGGGCAAAGGGATAAATGGATCAGCATTTATCCCCACCCACCTCTTGCTCTCTGGTGACCTGACCAGTGGTGGTTACCTTAGCTAGTTCTTTCCGTCAACTTGTGAGCTACACTATCAATGGGGCACTCAACCCATCGATCATGTCGCTAGAGTTTGAAGTTCCTTCGAGACCTGCTTTGCCTCACTGCTGGTGTATAAATTGCTTTAGCTTGAGACTGTTAGATCCTGCCATCTGACTATCTGTTGGTAATCTGCTCTGCTGTTTACTGCCTGTGGTCAGACTGCCTGCATTGCTCTACAGAACACTCAGCTGTCTGCTTCCGTGACATTGGTCCCAGCAGTCCTTGTGAGTTGAAGGACGTTTAGTATATTAACTATTCCACAGAAGTGAGTTGCGTTGAGCCCCCTGTACTGCTGTGTGGACTAATTAGCTGTTATATGTCTTCATGGTGTATATATCTATCCTCATATATTTAAAAAATCATGGCTGTTCTGTTTCTCTAGAGAACTCTGTCTAGCACAGAGGTTTAGGAAAGCAGGAAGAATGTAAACTGGAAACATGGGAGAAACCAGGTTTTCATAGATAGAATACAATTATTTTTATTTATAAAAGTACTTATATGGGTTGACTTGGACTGGGAACTTGTTTGTAGGCTGTGTTTGTACTGCAGGTATTTATTTTTAAAACTGAGAATGCACGTTTATTGAAGAACTCCTTGAAGGGTACAACCAATACTCTCCAATGAAGTATACATCACCACTTCTGATACCTCTACTTATTTCTATTGTTACTATATACATGAACATAAAAGTAGATGTTATTAATCAATAAAGCAATACAATATAAAAGGTAGCTAGATATTCTGTATTGATGGTAGACTCTCCTATAATTTCAATATCTGAGATCAAGTATTCATTGTCACTAATGGAAGAAACTAAGTATTCACTGTTGCTAAGGGAAAAGACTCAGTCATGTATTCTTTGTGGAGACCAGATCAGAGATAATACATCCACCTGTGGACCCACCCTTTGTGTGCTGAATTAGCTTTACAAGGAAAGGACCGTAGTTGTAATCTAAAGAAAATCCTCATTAAAAATCCTACATTAATTAGTGGTGCAGTCTTTCTCCAAAAGTACATATACAAAAATGGTCAGTTTTTTTTTTCATTTACATTGTGCTGGGTGTCAAAACAGACATACCATGAGTGAATGAGCTTAATAGCAGCATTATATGCTCTCTCAGTTTCTGGGCTAGTAGTGCAAATTCAGGGGACCTGTTTTAGGGGAAAACTTTCCATTTCTGCCAGAACTAGAAAAATGTTCTTGTCTCTTTTCAACATCCATGGACCCATTTTTCCTTAGAGCTGTCCATGTGTCTTAATGGTGTGCTGTTTTCCTGGTGGTTAGGAGTTGAGCTACAATCCATAAAGCTGACAGTAGAGAGACTGGGTTCTTCACTTCCATAAATAGTTACAGACTCAAAAACTCATGGATGCTGCTATATTGACTCGATGGCAGTGAGTTTAGTGATGTTTGGGGGGTGGGGATTCAGGAAGTATTCAGTACAGAGACCCTGGGTCCAAGGATCCACTACAAGCTATTTTTTGTTGGTAGTAATGAGATATCTTTCTGCTCAATTCTTTCCCCATTTATCTCTTGTAAAATAAAAGGTGACATAGTCCTTGCCCAAGAACAATTCTAATCTCATCAGCCCAGGAATGCCATCAGAATAAGGGGTGTTGTTTTTCATTCTAAACCCCCTTACAGCAGTTGACTGATCATATATAATTTTAGCTTAAGGAATGCTACATTGTGATATAACTGTCAAGTGATACCATTGTAAAATTGCCAAAACACTAAAAATAATGGCCCAGGAAGTTTGATACCATTTTTGACATACTTCAAGAAATAACTGGAAGGAAAGTAATGCTTCCATTCACCAGGCATCCTATATTCAGTAAATAGAAGAACAGATCACCCACAGTGCATGAAAAAATAGTAAGCAAGACCAAGCCAAGAGGTTATAATGGGAAAGAGAAATCCAAAGACTTCTCGTCACTTTCATCTTGTCATTTTCAATGATCCTATAGATACTGAAAAAGTGGATATGGATGAAGCAAAAATGCTTCCTCCCCTCTCCTCCCACCCCATCATGATCCCAATTCTACCATACAAATTTGGCTAGACCAGAGGATGTATACTGGTACAGATAGGAAATGAAAATGCAGGGAATCCAGGACAGATGATCCCTTCAGGACCAGTGCTGAGAGTGGTGATACTGGGAGGATGAAGGGAGGGTGAGGTAGAAAAGGGGGACCGATTACAAGAATCAGCATATAACCTCCTCCCTGGGTGATAGACAACAGAAAAGTGGGTGAAAGGAGACCTCAGGCAGTGTAAGATATGACAATATAATAATTTATAAATTATCAAGGGTTCATGAGGGAAGGTGAAGCAGGGAGCAAGGGGAAAAATGAGGAGCTGATACCAAGGGCCCATGTAGAAAGCAAGTGTTTTGAGAATGACAATGGCAACAAATCTACAAAGATGCTTGAAACATGGATGTATGGATAATGATCACTTGTAGGATTATAAAATGTTTTCAAAATGGTGGTGGCAACATATTTACAAATATGCTTGATACAATTGATGTATGGAAGTTCAATGTGTAAGGCTGGATTCAGGTCATGATAGTGAGGGGAGTGAAGCATTACAGAAGTAGAGTAAAGTTGTTTGTTTTATCAGTGCTATACTGTACTCTGACTGGCTCATCTCTTCCTTATAAACTTTCTGTGAGGGGATGTCCAAAAGGCTACAGATGGGTTTTGGGTCTCCACTCCACGCCACCCTCCCCCAGCCCATTCACGTTGGGTACATGCACACTACTGCAGATAAGAGCCTACACCACAGGGATCCAGAATAGATAAATCCCTGAAGCCTAATGGTGAGAATAGAGATATCAGGAGGATAAGGGAAAGGTGGAAGGTGGGGAGGAGGAAGGGGGAATCAATCATAAGCAATAACATATAAACCCCTCCCAGGGGGTTAAACAACAGAAAAGTGGGTGAAGAATGACAGAGGACTATGTAAGATATGAAAATAATAATCTATAACCTATCAAGGTTTCATGAGGGAGGTCAGGCTGGGGAGGGATGGGGGAAATGAGCTGATAAAAAGGGCTAGAGTAGAAAGAAAATGCTTTAAAAATGATGATGGCAGCATATGTACAAATGTGGCTGACACAATGCATGATTGTATGAATTGTGATAAGAGCTGTAAGAGCTCCCAATAAGGTGACATTTTCAAAAAACGAATATATTTCTATGATTAATCCCAAGAGATGATGAAAGTCCACGACTTAGCTGAGAAAAAAATGTCCTTAATGCCTATGCCAGGAAAGGTATTTTGATGATTTGATAAACGATTAAAGCATTTCTTTAGTTTGGGTTCAGAGAAGCAATAACCTTAACCTGAGTATTGTGGGGTGTGTGGAAATTTATTTTGAGGGTTAATAATTCAACCTTGATTTATCCTGTGGTTCTAATTGCCATTAGAAAATTATTTCTTTTAATAAGGCTTTTATGATTAGTTCTTGCAACTCTGATTTCTCCATAATTGTTGATTTCATAATTGTTAATTTATGTGCTGCTTTTTTACCCTTGTTTCTTGTTGATTCCATGTCAATTCATTTCTTTACTAACCACGTGGGCTCCAAGTGAGGTGACGGAGTCCAGAAAGGGAGGAATCAAGTCTGACACACATCAGGTTTTCATATTCAGAACTATTGTTTTTCTTTTACTGGTTACTGAAAACAATTCCCTAATTCAATCACTTTGACATTTCATTGTGCTGTAAGCAAGGCCAATATAGCAAAATCCCTTAAATCACCAAGGATATGACCATACATTACACTGTCTTGTGAATGACCCCCACATTTCCTTTGGATAATTATTCCTTTGCCATTCTTCATCCTTGTGATTTAAATGGTGTAAAACTCATCCCATCTTATTGGGGAGATCTGTCACCCAGGTTGAACCAAACACCACTGGGCTATAGTAATGCCAAGATTGCCTATTGCAGTAATAATACTACTTAAATTTATTATGAGCTTAGCACATACATGCATGAAATTCATTTAATGTTCTCATCAAGCAGGCTTAGTGGCATTATCAGACTGGCAGTTCAAACCCACCAACCACTCATGATGAAAAAAAAAAAAGAAAGAAAGAAATGAAGCTACTGAATCCTGTAAGGTTTTACAACCTCACAAACCATATATTGTACCCACTTCTCAATGGCAGTGAGCTTGGTTTGCTTGGGAATGTTCCCTACCAAGGAGAAACCACTGTTGTTTTCAGTTTGCAGATGAAAAGTTGTGGCACAGAGGTTAAGTACCCTCAGAGAAGTCATATAGTTTGCAAGTCAAGAAGCCAGGATATCTGTCTGTAAGATTCTGTGCTCTGACCATGGTACTGACAGTCCAGTCCTTTGCTAGAATTACTGGAAAAGAAGTGATTTTTTACCATAGTGGTTACAAAGTTGGTAAATGTTCAACAGGAGATGCTCAATGTCATTGTGCAGAAAGACTCATCGTTCAGAAAGACTATGCCTGAAAAAAATAGGGTAGAGGAAAGTGACATGCTTGCTTTTATGAAAACAAGCAAAGTCTACAGAATGATAGCCGGACTTCCAAAGGTATGCAACGGAACTTTGGACTAGAGGATTTCCAGAAATCTTTATTCTGCCATTTAGCAGTTTTGGCAGTCAATGGAATTCCTCCTATTTTGCACTAAATTTTTCCTCACATACAGCTAAATGATCCTGTCAAACAAAACAGGAAATGGCAAACTCAGAGTCTAAAGAAAAGCAAGCTGAAGACTAGATTTCAAATTAAATTTGCAACAACAATTCTCCTTCACTCCTCTCAGGAGTATAATCACAAAACTACTCATTTTTAAAAATCGTTTTATTGGGGGATTTTACAGCTCTTATCACAATACATTCACCCATCCATTGTGTCAGGCACATTTGTGCATATGTTGTCATCATCATTTTCAAAACATTTTCTTTCTACTTGAGCCCTTGGTATCAGCACATTTCCTCCCTCCCCCACTCTCCCTTCTCCATGCTCCCTTGATAATTTATAAATTTCTTTTTCATAGCTTACACTGACCACTCTCTCTTGTCACCCACTTTTCTGTGTCTCCCCCCCACATGAGGTACTATATTTCACTCATTGTGATTGGTTAAAGCTACTAATTTATAAGAATTAGAAGTACATATTTTCATTGTGTACATACTACTTTAGGCAAAAGGGGACTGGGACCTGGGAAATTGACTATATTAAGGACAAGGTAGAGCAAAGTTAATGTTATTAAGAGCCAGGAAGTCCAAATAATCACAAAGAAAATGATCACTATTGTACTGTTCTTGGAAAATGAAAAAAAATTTAAAAGGAAGAAAAAGCAGCATTAGCAACCGTCTGGAAGAATTTGGATCCAGAGAGACAATAGATTTCTTGAGTTGTCTGTTATAAGATTTGTGAAAAATCCTTTTTTTTGGGGGGGAGGGTTAATTATTTAGTATTTCTATAGTGTTTTATTTTAATTTTGCACAAGGAAAATTATTTCAAGAAATATTGAAAATATTGAATGATTAAAACTCTTTTGAGTAGAAGACATAAATACCATAGGAAAGCTGTGTGTAAAATGTGTGTGATATGGATGAATGCAGGGAGCAAGAGAATTTCATTTTTCTCCTCCCCTTCAAAATGGGAAAGGTCTGAAAAATGAGGACTGACTTGCCAGAATGTTTCCAAAGTAAAGAGAATTATCCCAGATTTGATGCATGACGTAGATTCTGAATTCTATGAGAAAAGCTAGATTCCTGTCAGCAAAGATAAAGAAATATAAACTCCTAGAGTCATGTTCTCAGCCCACCCTTCAGGAGGGCAAGCGAATGACCCCAACCAATAATAGAACAGGCCAGAAACAATCTTAATATTATCAGGTAATCCATCCCTCCTCCTCCCCGCCCTCCCACCCCGCCCCAGCCCAGCAGGCCCTCCTCGGAGCCTCAGACTTGAAAGTGCCCCTCTTGTAATCAGCTTGTCTGATGTGCTTGTGCTGCCAACGAGGGTGCCCCTAAAGGCACTTAAGGGACTTGAAGGGAGTCTGGTTACAGAATCAGTTTCATATTTGAAGGACTCCTAACTGCCACTATGCCAATGTTGGGAGAGGGGAAGAATACCCAACACCCTTGCATTTATGAAAAGTCAAGAAAGGCCGCCTCGCCCTCTCCAGCCCAGTTTTAAGCCCAGAGTATTCCATATGAATATGTGCAAGTTGCCTGTAGCTTTTATTGTTTCACTTTTTCCTTTCTTATTGGAACATTGTATCAAGACTAGTTATAACAGCCAGCTCAGCTCCAGGCCCTCCAATTTATGTGTTAATATGGTGCTTTGGAAGCATGATGTAAAATGATGACTCTCACCTGGGAAGAAGATTGGACGAGAGGAAAAGAACTGGCATGTTGCCTTGTGGAAATAGCTTTCGACTTTATCAAACCATGGGGTAACGTGTCAGATTATATTACGTACAATTAATTATTCATGCAGCCTAAGCCTTATTTTGAAAAGCGCAAACATGCACTTCCAATAATTTTCTTCCCATGGAAAATCTGTTGTGTCCCTCAAATTGAGCAGCAAAATGTCCCTCACAAAATACCTTCAGGCATCCATTTCTCCAGATTTAGCCTGCATCTGAGACAAGAAAGCTTTCGCAAGCCTCCTTGCCATGGACAAAACAGAGATGTGTTTTTGCTTAATTAAAATTCTTTTTTGGCAACAGATGTCCTTGCAAAAATAGCTTAGAGTGCGGTGAAGCATTTTTATGGGCTGGGGTTCAGCAATGAGGAGCCCATCATCTGCCTTCTCGGCTCTGAGAGCAACACAAGAGACCAGGTGGCTGGTCACAGTTTGAAAAGTGAACAAATGTATTTATTCACTCTGAGCAATTTGCAACCCACTGGGAGAGCAGGAGCCCTCTCCCAGCCCCTAGCTTCTAAGCGGCAGGTCTGAGGGAGAAGGGGATTGTTTAATTGCTTTGCACAGCCTCTCTCACTAAAGCAATTAGCACCCAGAGGACGGTCCGAGAGCAGAATACAGGCAGGCTTCACACACATATGGTGACCTGAAATCTGCCTGCCTGTCGTACCAGTGCATAGACAATTTCACCCCTTGTTGGGCTATCCAAAAGGCCAAGTAATCACAGGTGTGCTTGTGCTTGCTTGCTCCCCCGTAGTGAGCAGTTTCACATTTGTCACCACAGCGAAGGTCCTGTTTGTAGGTGTGACTGGCATTGCCTGAACCTCAACCCACGCCCCTGCACAACCCAGGTGTCCTTTCAAACTGACAATCCCTGACGTGTAGAGGTACCCCATACCACTAAGCAGACTTGCAGACTTAGCTGTGCTTACTTCTTATCCTGTACTGAATGGTTTTGTGATATATATATATATATATATATATATATATATATTCAAACCCTTGTGAGAATTGCCACTACTGATTGGTACATACAAACATGGGAACCTGTGCCTACTTTGCTTGTTGGCTCACCCTCCTCTGATGTCATCAGTGATGCAGGCATAGCCACAGTGCTTTGCCTCCCAAGCTTGCTGCTGGTGAAATGCTATCTCTCCATTCCTTGAGCCTCTAATTCACTTGAGAAACCAGTGTGCAGTGGGCGGAAGCTCATCATCTTCACACCTAACTAACTCTACTGGGAAAAAGATTTCTTCAAAATCTTGGAAACTAAAAAGAAGAACTAAAAGAAGACTCAAGATTCATCACAGATCTAAGATCTGAGTAAAATGAGAGAGAACACCATTTAGATACCCCTGAGAGAACTACAGGCTGAAGCATTCTCAGTTGGGGGACAGTTCTCAAGGGTGTCTGTACACATGACAACTTTTGTTTGAGACCATCTGTCCTTGAACCCATGAATGTCATGTGAGAAATCAGATAAACCAACACAGGTGAATTTTTCAAGTACCTGAATAGGAGCAGTACCTGATGTACAAAGAAATCAGGGAGAAGGACGCAAGAGGCTGTTTGTGACAACATTCAGTGGAAGTTAGGTAAACCACTTGTGTGCATGTGGTTTAACTTGCTGCAAGGCTAAATTCAAGCAAAGACATTCAGTTTATTTTTAGAATGTACTGGCAAAGACTGAACCAGAAAATTCAATAGAGCATAGCTCTTAATTAACCAAGATAATCACATACAGTTATATTTCATGTTTGTAAATTTTGCAGATAACTGGAGCTTTTCTGAATCAAGTTTTTCTAAGATATTATAACCATTTTTTGTTGAAAATAATTCTAAAAGTCTTACACAGTTCCCCTTTTTATCACTCAGGTTCCAGTGAATACTCATCATTCACATCGGGGTGACTTAACTAGTCATTCTCTTCTTCTCATGTAAATTATGTGCATTAATGTTATGTTCATGTTATTTCTCTTTTATATATCAGAGGCATATAATTCTAAAGAGCTTAGTTCCTTACATGCTTGAGTGGTTTATTCTAGAAAATTTACAAAGCAAATGGGGTTATTAAGTGGATTCATTGCTATGTTCATTTATTTAATGCTCATATATGTTATTCCAGATACTGCTCTAAGAGTCAGGGATATCACAGTGAACAATACAATGCTGCAGTCATTAACACTCTTCATTTTTAATGCAGGCAACCAATACAGCATGGAGTCCATATGTAACCTAGTGTCAGCTAGAACTAAGTGGTACATGAAAAATAAAGGGGGGGAGAAGAGATGAGATGGTCATCCCTTTCTGATTAGTTGGCATTTAAATAGAGACCTGAACACAAGAGAGATCCAGGCTCAATGATTATCCCTTGGGAGCCAGTTCTCTATGTTGTCTGTTTAATGACCCCTCTGTCCTTGAATAGTCAGGAACCCCTGGCTAGTGCAAATTATTAACTTACTTAGCTCCTAACAAAAAGGTCAGGGGATTCAAATCCACTAAAGGGCACCCATAATAAAGGCCTACCAATCCATTTTCAAAGAGCAATCATTTGACACAGATAGGGTTGCTGTCAGTCTCTCAATTGACCCCGTGGTGACTGATTATGACCATGACAAGGATGGCCGTGTAGCAAGTAACCTAGGGAAATTGGGAATAGTGCCCCAGGACAGAGGACAGATTTGTTTCTGACCAGGAAAACAAAGCTCATTTCTTCTGTCTGGGCAAAGCTCATTTCTTCTGTCTGGTTTGCTAGCAGTCTCTTTGAAATGGAGTGTGCCCTAACTTGCGGTACAGTCCCTTGTGTGGACAGTATCTGCAGCATCCATATTTGAAGCACTTCCATGGAACATGGAAGGCAATGTGAACCAATGCACACATGAAGCTCACACCACTGATTCTGTCCCAAGTAATGGAGTAAATCTAATCAGGTTCCTTGTAAAAAAGAGGCTAATTGTTTCTAAAAGGAGGGAAAGTTCAAGCTGGTGAGATGAAGAAAATGAGGATGATAAGGACTAAGAGTTAACTATTTATCAACATGGAGGCCACCGTCTATTAAGAACCTTCTTTAAGGGCAAAAACCTAAGAAGGAGAGCATGATAGAATGGAGAGAGATAACACAGAGTCAGTGAGTACAAGAAAGAAGACAATATCTTAGAACTGATTGCAGTGATGGTTACGCAACTCTTTTTACTCTGACTAAACTATGGAAGTGTAAGGTACAGGAATTATGTAGCATTAAAATTATTTCTTTTAAAAGAGGCCCCTTCGTGTTTTCTCTGCTAGAAACCACTGTAGACAAATGAGTGTTAAGTCAGAATGTGAGCAGAACAATGGTATGAGTACGGCAGGTTTGTATGTTGAGAAATAATTTATCAGAGAGCGAAAACTTAGTAAGACAAGAGAGAAAGAGTGTCTTGGTGCCAACACGTTTCTCGGGAAGCTAAGAAGGGCTGGGTCTTACCATGCCAATTGCAATGTTAGCTTCTCCTCTGAGTGTGGGCAATTGAGACCCTGTAACAAGAGAGAAGGCTGCAGAGAAGGCTCATATAGCACAGGTGCAAGCTATGAGGTAAATGCGATGATGAGAGGATAGAGATGTTTTCCTCTGATTGCTTCTATTTTCTTGCTAAAGTAAGAATTAAGTCCTCAGCACAGGGCAAGGGAGGTGGAGAAGTCATTGGAGGGGCTAGTTGAAAAGAGAAATAATGGGGTGAAATAATCGCCTTGGAAATGAGAGACGGCATTGATTTTCCACCCAGTTTAGGCTCACAACAGCGAAACTAAAACTTGAGTTCCATTATTGAAAGCTACAATTACCATGTATGCGCGAGCTTGTAAGAAGACAGGTCAGAATTAAAGAGGGCGGTAATTTCTTCATGGATTGTGACTTCTATTTTGACTGCTTTGGGTCATTTCTCCTAGATTCTGATTCCCTTCGGAATTAGATAGAAACGCACACAACCACACCCTCATGTATGAGCACGCACACCCGATGTGGGACATGTGTCTGTAATGGGTGAAGGGCCTCCATTCTAAAACAAGAGAAGCCCCATGGGGAAGACTATGGACTCCGCACTCAGACTTGGAGTGAGAGTAAGTCCCCTCCTCGGTTATAGGGAGACTTGATTTTGCCCAGTCCTGAAAGGCGGGTGTCCAACAATAAGCCAAAGAGATCTTTGTAAGTTAAAAAAAAATAAGTTGGCATTTATATCTTCATAGAATTAGCACTATAAAGTCCTCCCTCTTTTAGAAATGTTACACTTTTCTGACAGCACTCACCTTTGCGCAGTCTCTCAGAATGCTCTTTAACACAAAGGTTGAAAATTCCAGTGCCTTTAAGAAAGCGAGGCATGTAATTTAAATAAGGAAAGCCAGCCTGGTATTAGAGCTGTGAGGACCAGGAAACTGGAGAGGTATTAAATTCAAATCACTTAAAAGCATTGTAATCAGGCCTGCAAGCTGGCGGTTTAAGACCTCTGCTTTAAAGCATACACACCTCCTCCTAGAGAATGGTATATGCTCAGGATTCTGAGGAGGCCTAAGGAGAAGGTTGTAAAAAGTGGGTCTGAAAGTGAGACCCTCAAATGCAAAGAGGAAATCATTAACGCACTTGGGTTTTCAGCACTTTCCAAAAGAAAGCAAATTTCTGTCTGTTAGTATTAGAAGTTCTGTATAGACAAAATATAATTTCTTACTTGACTCCAGGCCATGATTGAGCACAACTATAGGGCTCACTGCTTTACAACAGCATGCGGCCCTTGGAATGAACCTGCGGAGGTGGAGGACTTAGTTGCCCTGACACTGAATAACCAGAGACCATGCAGGTGTATGCCTGTTCTTCCTCCTCGTCCTCTTCCTCCTCCTGGTAGCCACACCTTTCCACAGTGCTGCTGCTCTGACCAACAACTTTATTTTGCATATGACTATCTGGAAGAGTAAATAGTCTTCCTTTCCAAAGAAGTATAGGGATTGGATGATAGCACACTAAATGCTTGCGTTTCCAAATAACTGATGTTGTATTATCCGGGTAAACTAGAGAAACAAATGCATAGACTCGCATATCAATATAAGGGAATGGTTTATATACAAAAGGAATGGAACACTGAGAAAGCATCCCAACCCAGTCTACAACAAAGTCATAAGTCCAATATAAGCTCATATGTCTGATGCCAGTCTATAATGTCTCCTTCCAACTCAAGAACTCACAGGCCAGTGCGTGCACAGTGCTGGCACTGACGGGGATCCCCTCATTGTTCCTCGTTTCTAGGGTTCAGGGTTCATCAAGAGCATCCAGTGTTGGTGGAAGCAACTCTTCCTAGTAGGGCTTTCTAGGTGGCCTCTCCAACTTCAGAGGTCTGGTTCCATCAGAGCAAGGCCATGTGGCTTCTCCTCTGGCTCCTCGGATGCTGCCATCTTGTCTTATCCAGAGTTCGTTGTCTCTGGGTCTAACTCCCAACAACTGGGGAGACAGTTTCTCGTGTCGTGAGATTTCCCAGAACTCTCAGGAGAAAGCCATGTCCACACGGAGGCCTCATTGGCTACTCAATGGCTATCCCCAGATTAACAGGCTAGACTCCACCCCTACATCTCAATCATGAGATTAACATAAGCACATGACAACCACAGATGTATTTTTAAAAAGATTTGGGGTCAGGAGCACAATAAATAACTATGGCGTAGTGGTTGTGCGCGGGACTGCGGCCCACTGGGATGGAGGTTCAATTCCGGCTCCCAGGAGCAAAGGCTGAGCCTCCTACTCCCACTACCTGAGGGCAGTGATGCCTAAAAAATAAAAAAATAAATAAATAAATAAAAAAACTATATTATAACTCACACATATATTATTAGTTATCATCTGTAATAGTTCTTATAAGCTATATAATATTTGAGCTGAGCTCCGGTGGTGTAAGTGGTTGAGTGCAGAACTGCAGCTCGCAGGCTTGGCAGTTCAAATCCAGCAGTGGCTCTCAGGAGTGGCACTGGGTAGTGTCCACAACCACCAGAGGCAGTGATGCCCACAAAAAAAAAAAAGACAAAGAAAAGATATATAATATTCATAGACATTGATGTTATTGTTAGCTGCTGTTGAATTGGCTTTGATTCATGGGGACATTATAGGTATAGCAAAACAAAAAAATGTCTGATGTCATCCTAGGGGATATGCAACATACATGTACATTTATTATATATTTATGCATGTATATATATTGTATATAGGAGTCCTAGTATCATGGTGGTTACATGTTGGGCTGCTAACTGCAAGACCAACAGTTTGAATCTGCCATGATTGCAGGGAGAAAGACAGAGCTTTCTAATTCTGTAAATAATTAGTCTTAGAAACTCATAGAAGCAGTTACACCTGGTCTAATAGGTCACTATGAATTAGCATCGATATGTTGGCAGTGGGTTTTATACAGTGTATATATTATACTATAAATAATGTGATGCAACAGTTTCTGTCAAATTTCAGTCAACTCATGGTGACTGCCTGTGTTGTAGAGGAGAATGGGTTTCCATAGGGTTTTCATAACTGTAAACTTACAAAAGTAGATCACCAGGCCTTTCTGCTGAGGCATTTCTTGGTGGTTTAAAAAAAATGCAAGGATTATGGCTAGCAGCTAACTTCTTAACCATTTTTACCACTTCAAGACAATGGTAATATAGTCCTCCCCTTTCTCTTCAGGCATGAGAGAGAGAGAGAGAGAGAGAGAAGTTTTAAAGTATGGCTATTAGGATTCCAGTTCATACATGCGTGGGTTTAACCCAAACAAATGTGTTTAAATATGCCTACAGAGATTTGTAAGGAGACTTGGGGGTATAGTGATCATGCATGCCTAGAACTGTGATCTGCATGGCTGGCAATTCAAAACCACCAGCAGATCCACGGGAGAAAGACTGGACTTTCTGCCTCCAGAAAGAGTTATGGTCTCAGAAACTCAGAGGGGGTCACTGTGAATCAGCACTGACGCCATGACTGTGAGAGATACGGAAGAACCACCTTCAGAAGTGCACATGACTATATGGAGACTATGTCAAAGCACAGTAGCTTTATATTTTAATAATTTTGCCTATTAAAGATTCTGATGATTTTAATGTAAACTGTTTAGTGACATTAGAGAAAAGGTGTCATTGGTATTTTAGGAAAATAAGAAGTCATAGCAATAAAAGAGAAGTCAAAACAAACCACGGAAATTATTTTCAGAAGAGATGGATATGGGGCATTCATTTAATACAAATCCTAATATATTCACATTGGTGTTACTGCATTTCACTCACTGTACAGAACATATGAAAAAAACATTAACTCCTGAACCAGAGTGCACAAACTGGAAGATCATGAACCAGATCTGGTAGGTAGGTTTTCACCAACATTTTTTAAAAATGATTTTATTGGGAGTTCATATAACACTTAGCACAATCCATCCATTCACCCATTGTGTCAAGTACATTTGTATATTTGTTTCCATCATCATTCTCAAAACAGTTGTTTTCTCCTTGAGCCTTTGGTATCAGCTCCACATTTCTCCCCTCCTTTCCTCCTCCCCACTTCCTCATGAGACCTTGGTAATTTATAAATTATTATTTTGTCATATTTTACACTGTCCAACATCTCCCCTCATCCACTTTTCTGTTGTCCAACAGAGAAGAGGATATATGTAGATCCTTATAATCAGTTCCCCCTTTCTACCCTACCTTTCCTCCACCCTCCCAGTATTGCCACTATCAGCACTGGTCCTGAAGGGATCATCTGTTCTCAACTCTCTCTGTTTCCATGTCCTCTCTGTACCAGTGTACATCCTCTGGCCTAGCCAGATTTGTAAGGTAGAATTGGGATCATGATAGTGGGGGGAAGGAAGCATTTAAAAACTAGAAAAAAGTTAATCTCCTCCCTGTGATCCTTCTGTAAGAGAAGGTCCACAGATGGGCTTTGGGTCCCCAAACTCTACTCCCCTTCATTCAAAATGATATGATTTTTCTGTTCTTTGATGACTGATATCTGATGCCTTTGATACCTCATGGTCACACAGGCTGGTATGCTTCTTCCATTTGGGCTTTGTTGCTTCTGAGCTAGATGGCTGCTTGTTTACCTTCAAGTCTTTTAGATCCTAGATGCTATATCTTTTGAGAGCCAGGCACCATCAACTTTCTTCACCATATTTTCTTATGCACCCATTTGTCTACAGCGATCGTACTGGGAAGGTAAGCACATAATGATAATATTTTTTGTTCTCTGATGTCTGATACCTGATCCCGTCGACAACTTGTGATCACACAGGCTGGTGTACTTCGTCCACATGGACTTTGTGCATCTGAGCTAGATAGCCACTTGTTTATCTTCATTCCTTTAAGACTCCAGATGCTGTATCTTTTGATAACCTCACAAATATTTTTGAAGAAGAATTTTGATTTAGTAAGTTACAATTTTTGAATTTCTCTTGATCTCATCTCTTGGTACATTTGCTCTGCAGTTCATCCAAGTCACCACCAGGACAACAGTTTGTTAGGCATTTGAGTTTACAAACTTTCTATTTACATCCAAATAATTTGGAAGAATCTATGCATTTTCAGGAGATTAAATTCAAAGTAGAGGTAAAAAGTAGAGGTAAAAAGGCCTAGGAACTTGGAACTATGTCACCATAAGACCTAAAGACAAGTTGAAGACTCACCTCTCTCACTTTAAATAAAACATTAAAAAACAGAACAAACAAAAATTCATGACTGGAGAGTAATTCCTGATTCAGCAATACCCTATAGAACAGGGTATGCTTCAGAGACTGTAAGTCTTTGTGGCAGTGGTTCTCAACCTCTCTTTGCCATAAATCTTTAATGCAGTTTCTCAAGTTGTGGTGACCTCCAAACCATAAAGTTACTTTTGTTGCAACTTTATAACTATAATTTTTCTACTGTTATGAATTGAACATCCCCTGTGAAAGGGTTGTTCGATCCCCAAAGTTGTCACGACCTACAGGTTGAGAACCACTGCTTTAGGGGAATATAAAGCTTCGTCTTGCTCTGGTAAAGGGACTGGTGATTTTTGAATTGCTGACTTGAATTACCACTACATGTACAGGACTCCTAGATACCTTATTTTAAAATAAGGCATGAAATACAAACATTACATTTTAAGGGCTTCCTGTCTTCTGTGATTTAGGGCAAAGGATCTTTTTTTAAACATAGTTTTATTGGCATGCATACATACATTCACATATCATGGAATTTACCCTCTCAATCATATTAAGAATATTTGTGCAGTCATCACAACAATCAATTTCAGGACATATTCTTCTCATACTCAATGTTGTTAGCTTCCCCTTAACACTGCCCCACCCCTGGCCCAGACTCCCCTGCCATGTTAACTCTAGGACAGTTAGTGCCTACTATATAGAACTACTTATCCTGGAATTCATATTAGAAAATCATACGAAACACAAATAGGAAGCAAGCAAACAAACAATGACCAGACAAAATATAGAAAAACAAGTGAAAGAAAATCATTGGCAGAATTGATGCTTGTATAGGCCTGGGCAATGTGGCCAAAAACACGATTCTTGTATTTCACTAAACCAGGAAATGAGATCTCAGGCATAGAGATGTTGAGGGTTGAATTAAATTTAGCCACACATTAACTAGTCAGATTCCACGTTCTTTCCTTAGTTGCTATGTGGTTTCTTCACGACGCTATGGAATTTTAGATTAGTAGAATACAAAAATATGCAATTGATTCCTGAAAAAAATATATATATCAAGTTTCATTGAAAAATGAATTATAACTTTTAATTTGAAATTTCAGGGCAATATATAGGTGTGAAGGTAAAAAGACTGAAATATCTCATTTCATGTTTTTCAATATTGCTTCATGAAATTGAAAGTTCCAACTTGGAGCATTTTATCCAGGTAAAGGACACATTAGAAATCAAGAGCTAAATACTTCTTCTATTTGATTTTTAAAAATACCTTACTCTGTTCTCATTTTCAAATATTGCAAATTTCAAAAATTTAGGGATGACATAGCCACAAGAAGCTTAACCACATTGCTGTTTCAGTGTGAAGATGATGATAAAGAGAAAAATATTACTCAGGGGAATCACTACCGGGAATAGTAATAAAAGGGCACAAAGAGATAGTTCCTACATAGGAAATAGGTATAATTGAAAGAAAATCAATCTTGTGGAAAAATAAGAGAGGGATTCATTAAGCAGACAAATTATAAAATATCCTGTCTCAAAAAAATCTTCACTTTCCCCAACATTGTGCTATATGAGAATGTAATGAAAAGATAACACTGGCTACAACTCAGAGTTTGATTTCAATATTGTTGTTATTGTTTTCAACTCATTACCATTCAGTCTACTTGGACACATAGTGATCGATAGGGCAGTGGAGAACTGCCCCTGTGAGTACCCAAGGCTCTAACCCTTTATGGGAGTAAAAAGCCCCATCTTTGTCTTCAGAGTGACTAGTAATTTCAAACTAGTGACCTTTCAGGTAGCAGTCCAATATGTAACCACTATGTAACCAAAGCTCCTGTTGTTTATTGTTAGAAACCATGAATTGGTTCTGATTCAAAGCAACCTTACATACAATAGAGTAAAACACTGCCAGGCCTTGCGTCATTCTCACAATTGCTATCTAAGAGCTCATTGTTCCAGCTTCTCTGTCAGTCTATTTCACTGAAGGTCATTCTCTTTTATACTGACCCTCTAATTTTTGATGCTCTTCCCCTGCTGCAGTCCCCCCTCCCCAACCTCCAGAGATTGGCCTCTCCTGGTAACAGGTTCAAAATTTAAGAAACACAGTTCTACTCTCCTAGCTTCTAAGGAGCATTCTGGCTGTACTTCTTTCAGAACAGACTAGACTGTTTTTCAAAGTCCGTTCTGATATTTTCAGTATTCTTTGCTAATACCACAATTCAAAGGCATTAATTCCTCTCTGGTTTTCCAAATGGATTGTCAAGTTCAAAATGCCATGGATTAGGACAAGTATATGTTTTGTCTGCAGAGTAATACCTTAAACAATTTGTGGGCAGGGGCAGTCTATGCAGCTGTCCTCTAAATGCCATGCCATACACTAACAGTGAGTGCTTCCAGGATTTCAGCCATTTGGTGAAAAGTCTCAATAGGTCTTCCATCAATTCCTGGAGTCTCATTTTGCTCTAATGCCTGAGGTGTTGCTTAGACTTCTTCACATCTATTGATTCTTGACCATAGGCTAGCTCTTGCAATGGTTGAAAATCAACTAACTCTTTTTGGAACAGTGATTCTGTGTATTTCTTCCACCCTTTTTGATGTTTCCATTGTTCAAAATTTTCCCTCCAAAATCTTTCAATATTTGACCTTGAGGCTTGAATTTTTCTTCATTTCTTTCAATTTATGAAATCTGGAGTTTTGGTTTTTGGCTTTACAATTTCAGGCCTTTTTTCATTTAATTATAATATTTCATCTTCTAAAACTGCCCTTTGATGAACTTCAGTCTATTTTGACTGATAAGGACCATACATGGCATAGTAGAATATCTCTCTAGACTTTCTGAGGCAGTACATACTTATAGATGCAAAATACCTAGTCTTTCTCCCAGGGAACAGCTGGTGAATCTGAACTGTTCAAATTGGGGATAGTAGCTCTAATACCAGGGCTCCAAAAACCACACACATATCAATATTGATATATTAATATACACAAACCACACATCTACACTATTTATATAAACAAAAAGAGTAAAATAATATCACCTAAATCAGTGGTTCTCAACCTTCCTAATGCCATGATCCTTTAATACAGTTCCTTGTGTTGTGGTGACCCCAAAGTCATAAAATTATTTTCATTGCTACTTCATAATTGTAATTTTGCTACTGTTATGAGTTGGGTAACACATGTGAAACGGTATTTCGACCCCCAAAGGAGTTGTGACCCACAGGTTGTGAACCGCTGAAATAAATGGAGACTATTCAAGCAATCTATCCTAGCCATCTCATTTGTATCTTACATCTCATCTCATTTTAAAAATCAAAATGTACTATATCCACTCCTTACTTATCAGCATGGTTAATCTCCAAAGGCCAGGTTGTTATGTGAAAGTTGATGCTATGTGAAAATGGAGAATGACCACACCATTACACCACTGGCAAATTAAATTCTATTATAACATACCGGCCAGAGCAGTGAGAATAATGGTGTAACCAGGTGGACACATAGCCAGCCATCACAGGTGGCATTGCTCTCCCCTAGCACATCGATGCTTCTTACTGCCAGATTTATATCATTAACATTTAGCATTGTATTTTCTTGGAGTTCCTGGGAAAACTGTAAGTGACAACCTACCTTTCTCCATTTATATCTATTTACTTCGGTTTCTCATGTGCTTGTGTCTGGCTCAAAAGGGATTGGCTTAAGATACCCTACCCTGACCTGGCATTATTAACATAAAAAAATGGTTAGGATTAGGGGGATATAATGCTATCTATAACAGAAGCCCTCCAGGTAATTCTAAATGCAGTGAATTGGTGGACTGGGTTAGGTTTTGAAAGAATAACTGGATATTGGAATGAATAGATGCATAAATCCTATAATGAGGTTTTCTAGTTATATGTCTATTCCTTTTTTCTTAACTATCTAGTTTTCCAACATTTCCTGTTTATGACATTAGAACATTTCTCCCTCCCTCTCTCATCTGTCCCAATCCTACTCTTCTCCTAAATGTCCTTACCATGGCTAAGTTGGTATATTCATCTAGATCTCTGCTCTGCCTTTATGTGTCAGCAAAGAGGGTAACTTCTTGGATGCTCATTCAAACCTATATGTAGTTTCTTAAGAAGGATATAGATTCTCTTTGCCATCATATTACAGTGCTTGATCTCGACATATTTTGTCCCTTTATACTATAAGCTCCTTATGACTGGGAACTATAAACTTTTCATTTTTATACCCCTTAGGACTACTACATGGAAGGCCCTAAGTAAGTATCTTTTGAATGTAGGAATATCTTTTAGATAAAATTTAGTCTGGTTATTGGTCTCTAGGAGTTTTACATACTGATACTACTTGTGGAAAAGTTCACTCTTTAAAAAAGGGAATAAATAGGATATCATATCTCTATTTATCACCTCAGGTTATATAAAAAGGGGCATTAAAATGTATTCCTAAGAAAAACAATATAATTCAATACTACTAATAGTTATTGAACATTAACCTCTTTTTAGGATCTAAAAACTGAAAGATTCCAGACTAAAAATGGAAAAAATACTAATATAATTAAAGATAACAAGATAAGGAGATTTCTAAAACAGGTGAGGGTTAGGCAAGGTATAAAGAAAGGGAGGGATAACCCTTGAGTTACATTTTTTAAGAAGGAAGGCAATATCCAGGTGAAGAAAGTAGAAACTGCATTTTAGGCAAATCGTATATGTGTCTCAGGGGCAGAAGTAATTTGATAACTTAAGAAGCAAGAAGTCACAGAATGAATCTGAGAAAGTTACATGGGCCAGATTGTAAAATAGACTGCAGGGGTTGCAAAGAAACTTGAGCATTAGAATGGGTTGATAGGAAACCCCTGAAGTGTTGAAATGAGTGAGGATTACATGGGAAGCAAGATTTTGGCTTCTAAGGCTCCTGAAAATTAACTTATGTCTAATTCCCTAGGGATCTTGTTACATATTGGCAGTACCCAAGAAATGGGAAGACTCTTTGCTTTCATTTTAATTCGTACTTTGTCTGGATAACCCCTGCCACACCCTGCTCCACAGCCTGGAGAAGTCCTGGAAGTAAATCTCACCGCAGCTGCACCACAGTCACAGTGTGTCTGCTGACTACTTGGAAGTGAAAACAAACAGCAGCCATGTGCTGGCCACACATTCCAATGGGGATCCTGCCATCTGTCTTTGTGTTCACACAGCCATTCAGATTTCCAGTTCATACCAGCTCGAAGCCACAGCCAAACAGAACTTGGAATAGTGAGCACGGAGAAAGTTCATGGACATCATCAACTCGTCCCAGAAGAAACCCCGTTAGGACAGCAGCCTAGTGATTTTAACGATGGTGGGGGTCATATTAACGATGATGATGGTGTAAAGTGGAGACAATAACAGGAGACAGGAGAGCAGAAGTATCCCAAAACACCCAAACGTGCTGCCTTCAAGGCACATTCTGACCTCATGATACCAATTTCATGAAGCTACAATGATTGAATGCTAGATGAGGCCAAAATAGCGTTCTTGATGAACACAACCTGCTCTCGGTGGATCTTGCATTAACTAATTTAATGCTTCTTGCAGGGCTGTGAGATAGACATTTGATTGTTTTCCCTTTAATAGATAAAAAATGGATATCTAAAAGCCAAGCACTGTACTCATAGTCAAAGATAGTCCATATGCCAGGTTTGGAACCAACCTCTGCCTGACTCTGGAGCCAGTCTCTCCCTCATCCATCATATTTCTTTCTAATAGGGCATAGTTTATGTACAAAAAGATATTCCAGTTAATGAGACTTTCCCTTAAGTATTATTTCTTGAGTTCCTAATTTTCAGTGTAAATTGGGCTATGGCTTACAGAGCAAATCAGTTTTCAATTAAACAATTTATACATATTTTGTTTCATAGCTTTGATTGCAATATCTACAATGTAACACCAGTCATTCAATTTCTTCCCTGTGTTTCCATTCATTTTCATTCCCTATTCTTTATTAATCTTTTAAAAAATCATTCTATTGGGCACTCCTTGATGTCATGACATTCCATAGTTCCATCACCTCAAGCAATATCATACAATTGCTACTGCAATGAGTTTCAAAACATTTTCTTTCTTCTTGAACTCCTTGATATTAGCTCCCCTTTATCTCCTCCTCCTATCCCCTCCAGAAATCCTTTTTGTTAAAAGGGGTTCACATATTGCATTACCCAATATATCTATTTGCATACAGTTCTATTGATCACTTCCATTGAGTGGGATTATACAGCCATCAATGCAATCAACTCCTTATCCCACCCCAAACCCCTCTTTTCCCATACTCTCAGGGACTCATTACTTCTGTTTCTATTTCTGAAAAGGTATCTATCTTGAATCTCACATATTGAGCAATCTTAAATATGCAAATGAACTATGTAAGTCTAACATGATTAATGAGGTAAAACAAATAAAAATATAATAGTAAGGAATGGAAATATTAAAGAAATAGAAGATAGTTATATGGGTCATCATGCTATTCCACATTCTGGATTTATCATACTTTCCATGTGACCCTTCTGAGAGGGACTGTCCAGTTATCTTACAGATGGGTTTGGGGATTTCACATTATTGATGCCCCTTCACACTGATTTGGTTGCATGTTTTTGAAAGGCCTGTAATTAAAAAAGAGGCCCTCTCACAGAGAAGCAACAAAGGCCACATGGAAGAAGTACACCAGCCACTGTGATCATGAGGTGCCAACGGAAAAAGATATTAGAAGTTTACTAAATCTTTCTACATTTGAACTTTGTCCTCAGGCAAGTGCTGTCCCTTTCATTTGGAACAGTTGCCTGTTCTAAGGTTTTCCTACCTTCAAGTGTGTTTGTCCAATGATTTCCTACTCTCAATGAGTTGATTCAGACTCACAGTGACCCAACACAGGATTTTCCATATTTTAACTCTTTACAGAAACAGCCTTATCTTTCTCCAGGAAAGCATCAGCTGGGATTGAGCCACTTTGCAGGTAGCAGCCTGATGTCTAAACCAAAGTGCCATCAAGCCTTCTTATCATCCACTGATAGACCTATCTAGTGTTTGGTTAAGAAACAAGCCACCGAGTTCAATTCACTTCCAACCCTGAAGGAAGACTAAGGGCCATAGTTAGACCAGCCTATAGCTGACTTAAAAAGCCTGATCCTATCTCTTTCAAAGTTGTTATTTATTTTTATCCAATTCTACCGAGGACCTTCTAATATAATCCCTTTCCAAGTGGTTTGTAATGATAGCTGGTCACCATCTAGTTCTCTATTGTTAGAAGGTTGAAATTCACATGCTCCATCACTACTTGCTTCCACATAACTTTCATTTTCTTTACCTTTTTTCACTCCCGATTGGAAACCACTAAGAGCTGCATGTGAGATGGCCACTCAAAAGTTAAGTCCTGGATATCTGTCTTTTGTTTGGCTTTGGCTTCAATTTCACCCACTGACATCCTGTAAGGAAGCCCCAGCAATTAATGTGCCCAAAAGAAAGCAATGGAAACTTCATGGAGCCCAGCTCTATACTGGTACACATAGAATGGTCATGGGTTAGAATCATGACTGCCTACGAACATTCTACGAAATTAAATCTATAGTTTATAGTACTGGCTATAAACATTCTACTGAATTCATAACCAAACTCACTGCCATGGAGGAGATCTTAACTCATTGGATTCTGATGCCAAGTTTTCAACTGTGAAACTTTACAGGAGCACACAGCTTCATTTTTCCCCCAAGAAATACTTGGTGAGTTTGAACCACGGACCTTCTGGTTAGCAGCCCAGTTTCCCACCTATTATGATGCTGGGACTCCTTAAACATTGTATACTGTTTTTTGTCTCTAGTTTGAAGTAACTGAAAGTAGCTCTTGGCCAACTTTTTTCTGGTTTATTATATAGTCAAACCCTTTCAATAAGAATTGACCCAACTCTGCTAATTCTCTTCAGTGATTCTCCTCCAGTCCGGAACTCTATTTTGGCTTTTACTTGTCTCTGGGAATCAAAGGGGCTTGGGAACAAAACTCCCTCCAAACTTATTCTTACATCATTCCCAAGTAATGTTCCCACCAATGTACTTTATGAAATGCTGGGTCTGCTGTCATTGCTGAGTCAGAAATGACTCTTCTCTTGCCATCTTGGTGTTCCCACTGCTCCTCAACATTCTCTTCCTAAGCTAGCAGGAGAGAGAGGGAACACGCCATACCTGCCATCTGATCAGAAGCAAGTCTCTAACTGCGCAGCCCCAGGAGATTCTCTGTGCCACCATTACATTCCCACTGCAAAGAAGAGCTCACGGTGTGTGTCTGCTTAATTGCTTAATGCTTACTAGACTTTGTGCCACAAATGTTTCTCCTCTGATCACAGTTTCTAATCGTGCTCACAATAATAAGATTCGCCAATGAAAACCAAACGTTCAGATCTCTTTCCTGAAGTAGAGACAGTTGGGATTCTAATAATAAGGTGGGGTATTAAACCCTTTGTTTATTCTCAGTCATAGGTCCTGTCTCCCCCATCCCCCAGTTGCAGGATAAAAGAGGACAGAAGGGCAGATGGGTTACTAAACTAATAACAATGCTGCTTTAAATTCTTGTTGCTTCCATTTTACGCAAATTGGAATTTAATGAAAACATTCCAATGGAAAGTGTGTAAGATTAGAGGATCCTGAGGGAAGACTTTTCCATGAGTAAAGTGGTAAATATCATGCAAAGAAAATCAGAGTCTCGAGACCCTTAATAAAACCGAGAGCATGAGCATGTCTACCCAATTAAGCTACGTATTAGCCAAAACTCCCCACTTGTACTACAGGTCCTGATATTTCCTTCAGTGAATGAAATGTGTTTCTAGATTGCTGAACTCATGAATCTTAGAAAGCTAGAATTTTAAAGGTGCCAAATTTGAAGTTTTAAGATGCCAAGCATAAAGCCAGTCAACCGTTCGTTCTGAAAATAAAACGTTGCAAATGAGTGTGCCTGTCAGTGTGTTCGTGTGTGTGTGTGTGTGTGTGCGTGCACGGGTGTATGTATGTACTCGCTACAAAGCTGCCAACTCTCATTCTTTCAGAATGAGGCGCTTCCATTTATTGTCTCAATTTCAAGCTGCCTGGGGCCTAAAATAAAGAGAGTCACAATTGATTTCAGTTGGATATTTAGAAACTCATTCAGATTCTTTTGGAGTCAATTAGATGATCACAAGTTGGCAGCTCAGTAAATTTCCTGCTGGGAACTAGATTGCAAGGGGAAAAAGAAAAACAAATAAAGTATTATGTGCAATTGTCCATCAAGAATTAAGAGTCCTGGATAAGACCATAATTGAAACACCTGTTCTCATACTTGCTGAAATCCATTTGAAGTACAAAGATGGGGAAAATATATTTATGCTACATCCATGGATGTTTTTGACTCTTACGGAAAAAATGGAAATGGGTAGTAGATGTGTTTATTTCATAGTAGTTAAGATTTCGTGAGGCACAAATCACATTGATTTAATCAGGAGGAAACGATGGCTTGAGTCCCTTCTCTTCCCATGGTTCCACTTTGAGGTGGACAAAGATCTTATATAAACATTTGAACATATCCAGAAATATTGTCAAGCAAATGGAAATATGCCAAATTTGATAGCCAAACAAGAGGATGACCCCCACTATACTGTGGAATAGGCCTGGCTGTGGCCTGGTTGTGGTCCGGCTGTGGAATAAGGTTTCCGTGATTCCTATCCTCTTATACATGTGGTGGTTTGAAAATTACCCACTCAAAATCTACCAAAAAGTTAGGTTTTTAACTTGGTCATTATATTTAATTAAAGAAAAACTTGATCATTTAATAGAAAAGCCTGTCTTTTTATGTAAAAGATGAAGGGTTTCCTAAATTTAACAGTTATAATTACTTAGTGCTATCATTGAATCATAAAAGGATCCCTTGATGATAGACATAAGAGATGAATGTGGCTATCTTTCAGTATAACATATGAAATTATAATTTGAATCTTACGCAATTTTATGTAATTTTCATATGTGAGGAGGTGTGTGTCTGGTAAGAAATTTTCTTTGTTGTTGTTGTTGTTTGGGGGGGAATCCCTGCCCTCTGGTGGTCATTGGAGCTACCCAGCCTTGCTCCCAGAGAGCTGTTGCTGAATTTGAACCGCCAAGCCAATGGGTCGCAGTCCCACACTCAACCACTATAAAGCCGGGGCTCAGCCAGCAATTTTCTTTAAACCATGTTAATGTAGCATATAAACATAGGCAATGAGTCAGATTTGACCCTTGCATTGTTGTTTTCTATCCATAGGCCTGAAGAAACACGTGGATCTTGAATATACACATCTCACTAAATGTTACTATTTACTATTAACGGAAAGGCTGGCAATGTGGACCCACCAGAGGTGCTGTACAAGAATGAACTGGTGAACAGTCACTACAAAGGTCACAAGTTAACAAACTCTTATGCAGCAATACCATTCCACAACACACGCGTCGGAATCAGCTTGATTGCAATGGGGGATTTTGCTTGTGTCTGTTTTTAATGCTACGTAAAGCTCAATTCTAATTATCACTCAAAAGAAAAGTTCATGACCATTAGGAAAAACCCATCAATCTGTGAGCCAAACGGCTTTAAAAGTTGTATTCAGTACAGTTCTTCAGTCACATAATTTATTGACTTTATCTCTGTCCCTGATTGAAGAATATAAAGAAGGTAATTACCACTTCAATTATTTGACAAAGTCAAGAAGCACTATGTTCAGGCTAATGAAATGTTCTCATCAACAAGAAGTCACAGAGATAAGGGACATGGGGAGAGCTCCTGAGCATGGGAAGGAATTTCTCACCAGATACACACCTCCTTTCAGAAACTTCATTACTGATCATTTTACAACATATTTGGAGAGGTCCAGAATAGTAACTAAGAAGCTAAACTTAAAAGAAAAAAATGGAATTGGTTTCGTATTTCTCCAAACATGTAATTTGCAGAAAGTTTTGGCATCTACTAAAATAAATGGTATTCTAGTCATTGAGTTTTATTTAAATGAAGAAAAGTGAAAGGTAATTTTAAACAGTTATAGGATGTGTTAGTCCAGGTAGGCTAGAGGAACAAATTTCATAGACACGCACATCGATATATGGAAAGGGTTTATATACAAAAGGAATGTGACACTGAGATGGCATTCCAACCCAGTCCACTTCAAGGTCATAAGTCTGATATTAACCCATGTGCCCGAAATCAGTCTCTAAAGTCACCTTCCAACTCACGAAGTCACAGGTCAGTGGGTGCAGAATTCGGACAGGGGTCTCCCCATGGCTCCTTGCTTCCAGGGATCAGGGTCCATCATTAGCAGAAGCAACTCAGACACTGCTATCTTGTCTGTGATTAATCGTCTCTGAAACTAACTCCCAACAACTGGGGAAGATAGCTTCTCATTTTCACGAGGGAAATATCGTGAGATTTCCCAGAAGTCTCAGGAGAAAGCCATGCCCTCATAGAGGTCTCTTTGGCTACTCAATGGCTATCTCCAGATTAACAGGCTAGATTCCACCCCTACATTTCAATCATAAAATTAACATAAGCACATGACTGCCACATAGGGCATGTCAGAAGATTCACTAAATATTGTACAAATTAAAGAGTTTCTTTCAGCAAGTGTTGATGTGTGAAGTTTCTAATTCAAAATATGACATACATTTTAAATGTGAGGAGGAGATAAAAGTGTCCCCCTCCTTCCTTCCTAAAAAAACCCAAACAAACAAAACAAAATCATCTTCTGTAGATGAAAAGTCTGCTTTCTTTACGACAAATGAACAGTGAACAAACATTTGGCATTCTGGTTGCTGTGGGTCAGCTCCCCAAGTCCAGATGTGGGCTTCTGTAACCCTGTCTTAGGAAGTACAGGGACTTCGCAACCAGCTGCTAACAAGAGTGCAGTTATTCCAATAGATGAGCCTTTCCAAGGAAGAAACATGGAAGGCTCATCTTCTATAAAGACTGCACACTTGAAAGCCCTATGGGGCAATTCTCCTTGGTCCTATAGGTTCATGTAAGTGAAAACATGAAACATGGTGAGCTCACAAGGTGGTGCTGATGGCTGAAGTGCTCCCTGTTAACAGAAGGTTGGAGATTCCAGTTCTCCCAGAGAGGTCTTTGTAGAAGACCAGGTGATCAACTTTGGAAGAACCAGTCATTGAAAACCCGATGGAGAGCAGTTGGACCCACTGTACTCCGACACTCAAAAGAAGGTGACATGAGTCAGAAACAGTTCTACCTAAAGGGTTGCACATGAAATAATTACATCCTAAGTTGCTTTTGCCGACCTGATGTTTAGCAGTGTTAAAGAGTAACTTTTCTGGAGCTGGTAGCAGGAGAGCCGTTTCCACCTCAGATCCAAAGAAGAAGTTCTGAAGTAAATGGGGGATAGAATCATCCTTTTACGGGAAACTTCACCATAGTTTGTGGCATGGTGTTTATTCACGGCAGAGAGGTGTTTATTCTTGGTGTTTCTTCATGGCATGTGACAGCAGAAGAGCATTTGCAGTTAGTGACTTTAAAAGAAATGAACAGACAAAACCTATGTTGTAAGAGAAAAGAGAGCATATAGGATTATATTGAGTAGCACCTCAAATATTTTAAGCCAAAAAATTAGGACCTGGTCTCAAAAGATATAGTGACTGGGTCTTAAAGACTTGAAGACAAACAAGTGACCACCTCGCTGAGAAGTAACAAAGCCCACATGGAAGAAGCGCACCGGGGCTGAGCCCCGGTGGCGTAGTGGTTGAGTGCGGGACTGCGGCCCACTGGCTTGGTGGTTCAAATCCAGCAGCAGCTCTCCAGGAGCAAGGCTGGTCCTCCCACTCCCACCAGAGGGCAGTGATGCCTTAAAAAAAAAAAAAAGGAAGAAGAAACACACCGGCCTGTGTGATCACGAGGTGTTGAAGGAATCAGGTATCAGGCACCAAAGAACGAAAAATTATATCATTATAAATGAGGGGGAGTACAGATTGGAGACCCAAAGCCCATCTGTAGGTGAAGCAACATCCCCTTACAGAAGGGTTATGGGGAGGAGATGAGCCAGTCAGAGTACAGTGTAGGAACGATGAAGCATGCAACTTTCCTCTAATTCTTAAATACTCGCCCCACCCCCGCCACTATCATGATCCTGATTCTACTTTATAAATCTGGTTAGACCAGAGGATGTACACTGATACAGATAGGAACCAGAAATATGGGGAAATCCAGGACAGATGATCCCTTTAGAACCAGTGGTGAGAGTGGTCATACCAGAAGGGTGGAGGGAAGGTGGGGCAGAAAGGAGGGAACAACTGCAGGGATCTACATATGACCCTGGGGTATGGACAACAGCGAAGTAAGTGAAAGGAGACCTCAGACAGTGTAAGATATGACAAAATAATAATTATTTATAAATTATCAAGGGTTCTTAAGGGAGGGGAGATGGGGAGGGAGGGGAAAAATGAGGAACTGATACCAAAGGCTCAAGTAGAAAGGAAATGTTTTGAGAATGATGATGGCAACAAATGTACAAATGTGCTTTGCATACAGTGGATGGATGGATGGATTATGATGAGTTGCATGAGCCCCCAATAAAATGATTATAAAGAAGCAAAAACCATAGAAAAATTATGAAACCAAAAAATAAAATAAGATTAATTAGGGCTTGGCAGAAGAAAATTGATACCCTTCAACTGGGTCATTGAGGTTTCAATAGAAGGATAATTATAAAGTTGGGAAATCTAAGAAAAATAGGAGACAGCTAACTCACAGCAAATAGAGGCAAGTGCATAAAGGCACCAGCATCACATGCTGAAGGCTCCAGTCTCTAGTGCTTTCTTTGTGAAACAAAGCCCACAGAAAGAAGGCAAGAAAGTCTGTGCGTAGTGCAGGGGGATTGGTGAGCTTTCTGAGTAAGGGCAGTGTGAATGAATTTGCCACTCCTTAGAGCAGCAGTTCTCAGCCTTTCTTATTCCATGACCCTTTCATATAATTCCTCATCTTGTGGTGACCCCAACCATAAAATTATTTTCACTGTTACTTCATAACTGTAATTGGGTTACTGTTTTGGATTATAATGTAAATATCTGATATGCAGGATGTATTTTCATTGTTACAAATTGAACATAGTTAAAGCATAGTGATTAATCACAAAAACAATATGTAATTATATATTGTGAAATATTTCTAATCATAAATAAACAAAATTTTGTCTTGAAGTGTGGTATAGCATGGGTAATAGACACCATGCTGGGTACTCTATGAGGACATATCTGCATGTTGTTGGACCCTCCTGGAGACAGAATGAAGGGGTGTCTCAGTTCCTAAAATTATTGGAAATCTGTGTTTTTCAATGATTTTAGACAACCCCTGTGATAGGGTCGTTCGATCCCCAAAGGGGTCGTGACCCATGGTTGAGAACTGCTGTAACTATTTTGTGAACAATCAGGGAGCCCGTGGCAAGGCTAATGCCACAAAGGATGCCTTCCTTAAGTGTTTCCTGAATATATTTGGCTGAACAAATGTATTTTTCATCGAATTATTTCAACAAAGCTGAGGAAAACATCTCATTAGGTATTGAAAGTCAAGAAGGGGGGACGTGCATAGCAGAGACTCAGAACTGTAATTAGGACTTAAACACCAACAAAGAATAAAAATTATTTTTGATGTTGCAGAATTTCATCACAATAATAAACTCATTGTACCCGACACCATGTTCCAGCAGTCGGAGGGTTAAGATGAAGCATTCAGTTCACCAGGAGACCTGAGGGCAAAGTGGCCTACGCAATTGACAGTTAATCACAGATCCAGCAGTTTGAACTGAGCAGCCATCCATGAAGAAAGATAAGGCACTCTCCTGCTATCACTGTTGCTGGTTTCCCATTTTGGTTTGTTTTTTGTTGGTTGCTTCCTATTTGTGTTTTGTATGATTCTCTGAATAGGCAATCCAGGATAAGTTAGTCTATAGAGACATTAGCTAGATTAATTATTACTAACAACAGGTAGGGGGAAAGAAATTTACTGAAATTGATTGCTTTGATGATTACACCAATCTCTTTTTAGATTAACAATTTTATTGGGGGCTCTTACAAATCTTGTAATAATCTATTATTCAATAGTGTTAAGCACATTTGTACGTATGTTGCCATCAACCTTTCCCAAACGACTTCTTTCTACTTGAACTCTTGGTATCAGCTTGGTATCAGCTTCTCTCCCCTTCCATCCCACCCTCGTGAACCCTTGACCAATTATATATCATTATTGTTATTCCATGTCTTACACTGACCATTTCTCGCTTTACTCCCCTTTCTGTTATCTGTCCCTGTGAGGGGAGGGCTATATATCCAACCTTGTGATGGGTCCCCCCACCCCTCATGTACCCCCACTTAGCTCAAATCCTGGGGGTCAGCAAATCCAACCTCCCATATCAGTGCCCACAGGCCGTCTACAGCAGTAAGCTTAAGCCAATCTGAAGGTATGCAACAAGCCAAGTTCCCCCTCAGCTCTGCTCACTCCTTGGACTAGGCCATCAGCCACTCTTTCATGCTCTCGGTCCTGGTTTTGCCACTGCCCTTTTGTTATAGCTGTTCTAAGGATCCAGGAGGTTTGTTCATGTGAAGGGTTCTCAGAGTCCAGAAGACACACTCCACTCCAGATGCTTGCTGATGGTACGATTCCCTCTCTTGCTTTTCAGAGAGCTCATTTTATTCTCAGCAGCATGGCATTCCAGAATCCTATTCACAGTCACCCCCAGGCAAATCCCACAATACCTTCCCCTATCTTCTTGTCCAGACCTGGGCAGGAAAAGTCATTTGGTGGAAGTTACAGACTTGGATTAGTAGAAACATTAAATTATTCCCTGCAGTTTTGCTTTTGGTTTAATCAGCCTCTTTAAAAAATAAGTTGTATTGCCATATACGTCACATGTCATAAAATTTAACCATTCAATCATGCTATGAAGAGTTGTGCAATCATCACCACAATCAAGTTACAACATTTGCTTCTCATACTCATTGCTATTCCCTCCCCATTCCCCTCTTCCTTCCCTGCATACCCCTAAGTTATTCTTTACCTGGTTTCTGTCTCTGTAGACTTACCTATCCTGGATTTCCTATACTGAAATCATACAAAACACAAACAAGAAGCAAGCAAACAAACCAAAACCCCACAACAATGACTAGACAAAACATAGAAAAGCCCCAGTGAAAAAGAAAACCAAATCAAACCTTATATTCAGCTTGTGGCAAATATTTAAAATTGAAACAACATCCAAATGTATCAAAAATCAAAAATCAAAAGGGAGGTCAAATAATGTTATTATATTTTAACCTAGCTACACTTCCACAACTGACATTATAATGTTCTCTGTCTGATAGCATGGATATTCACATCCATGGAGTTTTTCCATGTGATTAATCAGAAGTTTAATCCATATGGACTCCACAAATGGAGTTTGAGTTTCCCCTTTGATCAAAAACCTTCTGCAAACTGGTGTTCACAATTTAAACTCTGATACTATTCCCTCTTTAGGATTTGGATTATATAATTTCTCTTTGGATCACACAGACTGGTGTGCTTCCTCCATGTGTACATAGTCAACACCTCATTTAAATGGCTGCTCATTTTAAGATACATCTTTAAGACCACAAACATGATTATTTCTGATAGCCGGGCACCATCTCTTTTCTTCACTACATTTTGCTATAGCACCCATATCTTGGTTCATACACACAATGGAATACTATGATACCTAAAAAACAATGAAGAAAGCATGAAACACATCCTGGACATGGATGAACCTAGAAACCATTTTGCCCCCAAAGGGACAAATCCGGTAGGAGTCCACTACCATAAGGATAAAGCACCAAGACAAAGTCAGGCACCGGCTCTCAGGTCATTTTATTACTTCTTGCTATCTTGGATATCAGCTCCCCTTTACCTCCCCCTCACCCACCCTACCCCCAGGAACCCTCAGGAACCCTTATAATTATGGTTATATGTTTTTATTATTATTCTCTTAGTAGTAGTAGCAGGAGTATCAGTATATATTTTTAATCATATCTTGACCCATCCATTACTACAATAGTGAGAAAGTTTTGACAATGCTTATGTGGAATGATTATTCTATATAAGGAGAGAATACTCCAGATACTATGTTTCTTTGAAACCAGGTTCCATCCAGCCCTTAGTGACTTCATCAGACTCTTTAATAAGGCATGATAGAATGCTATTGAAGACAGAGAGAAAAATGTAGGCAAGTCTCCAGAGGGATACTATGGGACTGACTTCTTGGGAATCTACTGGTAATGAAAATAACAGAGTAGTTATAAACAACTCAGGTCTATGTGAGTGTTCAAAAGGGCCGGATTTAATGACTGAATGATGCACGGGTGTTTTCTTACAATGCCTGAAACAGGGTACTAGAACCTGGGTGCCAAGTCCCCATCTTGAGTTAAAATAGACGACCAGTTAACAACTTCTTATCATGGGGGTGTGGCCTAGAAAAAGGTTGGCAGGATGGCTATCAGGTCAGGACTGGAGTGCAAGGAAGGTCTGTGGTGCTAAGTGAGATTCCTGGGTGGTTAATACACTCAAGTGTTAACTGAAAGGTTGGCGGTTCAAGTTCACTCAGAAAATACTAAAGAAAAATAAAGGCAAGGGAGGGGGATAACAACCTCCTTATAATAAATCTGTCAATGAAAATTCCATAGAGCACAGTCCCACTGTGTTATACAAGGGGTCTTCATGAGTTGCAATTGACTAGACAGAAACTAGTCTACTTTCCCCAAGTCTGAATGACAGTCCAAAGAACAAAGAATTTAGTGAAATATGTAACAATGGGGCCTACAGATCCACGATCACAGTGTCTACAGTGTCTATGGCTTATGATACATTTAGGATTCCAGGGAAAGTTGTTTAAAATTTTAATTTCTCTTAAAACCAGATCACTAAAGTGAATATCCATAAGTGCCATAAATACATCTGTTAATCCCCACTTGGGACACAAGAGGGACACAAAATGAGGAGAAGGTGATGAAGTAGCAATCAAGAGCAGAATAAGGAAAGAACCGTTTTCTGGCTGTGAGTTTTACATGACTTTTTAAACTTGCTCCTGGATCCGTGCTCCATCATGAAAATAAAATAGTGACTGAGGCAACATTAGCATTACCAATCATCAACTCCCAATAAGAAGCCCCTTGTGTTCTTTATCTGGGACAGGAAAGCATTCTAACTCTCTGAAAACAGGCTAAGGAGACATATAATCTTCTCTATTGGAATCACTCTCAGGTACGTTTCATGTACATTTTTAGCTTTTTAAAAAGTCAGTTAAAAAAACAAAAAATAATATAAAATAAAAATTAAAAAGTCAGTTGACATTTTCCTCTGGTCAACTCAGTTTTTATTGTTTGTGTTTGTTGTTTTTGCACATTTTTGTTTATATGAAATCCAGAAGAAGTGAATCTATAGAGACAGTGATGGGACTAATAGATTCCTGTTAAAATGAGGGCAGATTTCCGCACACTCAGAATGCATGAGGTCTGATATGGGAACTAAGAAAGCAAAAGCCATTCAAGCCAAGGAAAGATCACTTTACAATAGACCTGGGCAGAAAAGGTTAGAATGGAAATTGCACGATCATTTCTAGTCACCGGATATCCATTTGCTGGGAAGCCAAGGACCTAAATTTAGTGGCTTTGTGGAACATGCCATTCAAGAGACATCAATGGACTCACAGAGGCTGTTTTCTTAATAAGAGTTATGTCTCATTGCATTTTAATTATAGTGTGAAATATACCAGCATGTAGATTTCATATATAAAGCTATACTTATGTATATATTTTAGCTGAATTTCATTCTCTCTTTAAAATTTACAACAACATATCCAACGTTTTCACACTAAGAGTTTTATGAACCCACCAAGAAATCAAGACTTCATCAACTTTACATCTGAACTTTCAATTGTCTTTCCACATGACTGCCTAATTGTACATTGCTTCATCAGGTGAATGTTAGAAAATGAAATATAATTTGAGCTCCAGATAGCAGATTAAGAACGCATGTGGTCAGGTGTCATTTGATCTGTCAATGATGAATTTATTCAATGTTAGCATTTTCAAGGCCAAAGCTGAGCCATGAGTCATTTTACTAGAAATAATACCAAAGATGATAGTACAGGATGCAATATACCAGTACGCTGTCACTCAAATTATGTCTATATTTAGATAAGTTAAAGCTAAGACCAGGGTTGGATCTGATGACAGATCTGTGAGCACAGCTGGGGTATAGTTTGAGGATACAGAATGGACAAGCATTGATTTTGAGCAAAACACAACTCAGCACTTTGAATCCTCACTGCTACACATATGCTGCACCTTAGACCTGAATGTAATGTGTTAACTTCAAATCAAACGCATTTCAAACTGAAGGTTTGAAAGCCTCAGAAAAATTGGTCATAGTGGCCTATCTTCTGATATTATAAAATTCTAGGGCTAGAAAGCTCCCTCCCTCCCTCACTGCCATTGACTCAAAGCTGACTCCCAGCGCCCCCACAGGACAGGATAGAATAGCTCTCTTGGATTACTGAGGTTATAAAGATTTACCAGACAGCATCATTTTTCTTCCTCAGAATACCTGGTTGGTTTGAACCACTGGCCTTGGGGTTAGTAGTCCAATGTATAACCCACTCTGCCACCAGAGTTTCTTGGTAGAGAGTTAGAGGAGGGGAATTGAAAGTTGCATTGTGGGTCGTTTTTCTGTTGCCATTAGATGACGTAGAGTATGCTTGGACTCACAGGGACCCTATGTACAATGGAAGGAAGCACTAGCCTAATCTTACCACTTGTGTTTTGAGCCCATGTTTGCAATTGCTGTGTCAATGCCCTTCCTCCAGGATACTCTTCCTTTTGTCTGCCCAGGTCTGCACCATGCTCACAATTGTTCTTATGCTCGAGCCCACGATGGCAGTCATGTGTCAGTCTCTCTCCTCCAGGGTCTTCCTCTTTTTTTGCTCCTCCTCCACTTTACCAAGCATGATGTCCTTCTTCAGGGACTGGTCTGTCCTGACAACATGTCTGAAATATGTGTCCAAATATGTGTCTTTATATGCATATGAGGTGCTGAAAAATACCCTGACTTAAGTTGGGAATACGTTAGTCCTCAAAGTGACATCTTTGCTTTTGAACTCTTTTAAGAGATCTTGTGAAGCAGATTTATCCAATGTAATACTTTTCATCTGATTTCTTAACTGCCACTTCAATGAACATTGCTTATGGATTCATTCATGTGAAATGAAATAGTTGAGAACTTGATTTGTTTCTTAATTTATAGTGATGTTATCTATTGGATCAGCTTTGAGGACTTCCGTCTTTTTATATTGATGCATAATCCATACTAAACACTGCGGACCTTGATCTTCTCTGGTACATGCTTCATGTTCCGTCGCTTTCAGAAAGTAAGTTTGTGTCGGCTTCCCCTACTCTTCTTACAGTTCAGTTCATATAGTAACAACTCCGATACACACATTTCTTCCTTCTAAATCATTTCATTTGTACAACATCCTTTTCACCCATGTATAGGTCCCACGGAACCATAATTCTCTGGAAATTTCCATTCTTCAAATTGTTACTCTTCATTTGCTAGGATGCACATTTTGGAATGCATTTGCAGAATAAACAAAATGGATCAACAGTTTTCTGATATCCTCTGCTCTGAGCCAAGATCCATGTGACTTCAACAGTGATGCCTCTTGTTCTACGTCCTCTCCTGAACCTGGCTTAGTTATCTAATAGCTCCCACTTGATGTACTGCTGCAATTGAATTATCTTTAGCAAAAAAAAAAAAATACTTGTGAGCGATAGTAATCATACGGTTTGACCATTTCTCAACGTTTTGGATCCTTCTTATTTGAAATGCTTACAAATATGGATCTATTCCAGCCAGTTGGCCAGACAATTGTTTGCCAAATTTCTTTCTCTTTGAATAAAGCAAAAGGAAGAACATATTCTGTATTTTGCAAGCTGAAAAAAAAAAAAACTAAAGAAAAATCCAAGACCTGAGTTGCAATATGGAATAACGCAATTCTGGATATAAACTATTGAATGAGGCAGAAAGCATCCAAAGGTTGGAAGGAACACCCAGTCACTGTAGAAAAAAAAGAGATGAGCCATCAACTATCTCATGCATATGATCAAGAAACACTGATCTTGACAGAAAAAGGCCAAGCTACATAGAAGGCATTGGTGAAGATCATTTGGTTCCTACTGGGATGCAGTAAGTCTCCTTCAATTGTTTCAAAAGCCCTTCAACTGGTGAAACACAGATCAATGGAATGCCAGTAAAAATGGGAATGTGGCTCACCGCTTACTGCAAAATGGAAATTACATGTAAAGTATTTGAAAATTTTCCTTGTTGAAAATTAATAGCAAATAACAAGGACTAGATAATGATATATTCTTTGAAGGAAAAAAGTTAACATTAAATGTTCTACTAAAATACATACAACACCTTGACTGACATGAACGGTAACTATGAAATAAAAAAATTGATTGCAAAATTAGCAAGGTAAATGGTAGCCAAAATTAAAAGCACTTGAAATGAAAAAAAATCAGTGACTTTTATTTCTGCTATATGTATGTGTATTTTCACTCAAAGGTTATAATATTTAAAAACATGATTGGCGTATTGGTCATATATCATGGAATTAAGTATTCTGAGTTGTATGATCATTAATATAATTAATTTTAGAAAATTTTCTTCTTTCTTTACCCATTGCTATTAGCTCCCCATTTTCCCCAAACACCCTTGCTATAACCCTAAGGAACTATTAATCCAGTTACTGTCTCCCTCTTATGTGATTGTTAGATTCATCTATCCTGAATTTAATATTAATAAAAATATACAAAATGATAACTAAATAATACACAGGAAAATCCTCAATTGATTTTTTTATAGAAACCTGAAAACAATACAAACTAGAGCAAATTTAAAATGAGTCACAAGGGAGAGCAAATGAAAAGGGGCTTCATTTTAATCTGACTACACTAGCGTTAGTCCATTTTGCATGACTCTCTGTCTCATAGCAAGACCATTTGCTTCATTGCTCAATGATCAGAAAGGATTCAACTGAGCTTTCGTCCATATGGTGACTCTTCAAATGGATTCTGGGTTTCAGTATTACCCATAGGCTTCTGCAAACCAAGTGCTCCGAATTTAACCTTTAATTCCATTCCCTCTTTCAGTCTTAGATTTGATTATTTGTAATCCTTGGAACATACAGATTGGTGTGCTTCTTTCATGTGGATGGCTTCTTTTTATACTGGGATATTTCAGTCGTAAGTCCATGGGAGAATTTCAGTTCCTTTAAGCTGTTACAGGTATGTTTATGGTGCGGTTCAGTTCACTTAATGGCTTCCAAATTAGATCCTTCTGATGTGAGATTTGACAGATGCTGTGCACCTCCAAATGACATTGTCTGACATCTGGGTTTTCTAAAAACATAGCTCACTGAGGGCTGGATAGAAGCCAGGTCAATAAGGAATGTAATACTGGGCATAGCCTCCCCTTGAGGTGCAGTGGGGGAGTCTTTAATCTAAAAATACCACTCACTGCCTTCAAGTCAATTCTGACCCATCAGGATTGTATAGGACACGGAGAAAAGCTCCTGTGAGTTTCCAAGACTGCATGTCTTTACAGAAGTAGAGGGCGCCATCTTTCTCTCATAGAATGGCTGGTAGTTTTGAACTGCTCACCTTGGGGTTAACAGCCCAACTCGTAATCACTCAGGAGTTCAGTTTGAGGATCGATGTAAGGATATTAATGTTTTAACTTTTCAATATACATATGACTTCAAAAAGTTCATGGAAAACTCCATTATCTTTGAACAACATTCTTCCACAAAATTTTTTGATGTTCCTTTATACATATTCATATATACATTTTATTGCATAAAAGACTAAGAAATTGTCTAATTAAATCTTTTTTTCATTTGTTTTTGGTTTTTGGTTTTTTGGGGGGCATCACTGTAATTAAAACTTTTGTAACAAACATTACAAGGTTCTGTCTGTTCATTTATACATGGTTTCAATATACAAATTTCTTAGCGAAATGAAGATGAACATTTTTTTAAAGATAGATGACAGTCATGAAAAGAGTGGAATATTTCACAAAAGAAGAAATGTGGATGGCTGATAAATGTTTACTATTTGCATGGTGTAAATGCCAACTAACATCGAATGCAAATTTATTTTTATTTATGTTGAATTATCAAAACTTGTAAGGAAATAAAATTATCCCATCATTGTGACAATATTGACAAAATGTCTAAATCAAGAAAATGAATGTTTTTTCTCACTTGCTCCTGAGCATGCATGAAAATAAGAAGGCAATATCAGCTTCCTGTGTGGGAGCTTGTTTGGAGTTTCCAGTAAAGGATCGCAATTATTCATAAATCCTGAATGAAAGAATGGCTATTCTCTTTAACATTCTGAGAGATTCTATTCAGATTGATGAGACAATAAACACTCATCACCTCTTCACACCAGCAGAAGTCTGGAAGTCATTGAGAGATGTAAGCTGCTAGCAGATCATACATACAAGTACTTACTGAGCAGTTTCTTCTCCTTCGCAGAATCAATCTCTAGGAAATAATCAGATATGCACCCACAGATTTATATGTTAAGATTTTGGTTATCCTATAATTTATCATTTGGAAGACTTAAAAAATTATCCAACAGTTGGGGTAAAACTCCATCTATATAATAAATACTTAGTGTCTATAAAAATGAGCTTAAAGATCCAATGTGCATATATAATATATACTATATAATAAATACTTAGTGTCTATAAAAATGAGCTTAAAAATCTGTGCATAAAAAGTATATGATTTTTACAGAGTTGTCGTATGCCTAAGCAGAAAAAAACTTACCATAAAAATAAAAGCTCTATTGTAGATTTTTATTTTTGGATTATTTAATGGATATTTGTCTCAATTATAAAATGAAGGGAGCTATGCAGTTTGGCTGAACCACTCTCTGGTAACTGTGAATATAATTTCAAAATTGTGCTGTATAAAACATGATTTATTTAAAGTTAAATTAATATAATAAGCAAAATGTAATCTTTTTTCAAATGACATTGGAGAGACATCACGTTTTCATAAAATCTTTTTTTTCACATTTCCTTGAAATCTCTTTTTTTCACATTGTGTTTTAAATAAATCTAAGTTGCCTAGTTACTTTATGTTTTGTTTCCTGATCTCTAATATGGGAAGAATGCCAATAGAATTAAATCTATGAATGCAATCCATTTATGAATTTGTGCATCCAATATCATATCAGCCCTGGATGTTACAAATGTCTTGTGGACAACGGGCAGAGAAACAGAAACTAGGAAATGTTTAATATTCTCTATTGGATTATATGGAGTGCTACTATCAAATGTCCTCAGGAAAGTTTTGGACCACCTCTAAATAACAGCTGTGTGGTGGTACAACTATGCTCCAATCCTTGTTTTTGGCAGTAAGTATTTGTTTTTAATGTGAAAGCAAACAAGGAAAGAAAACCTTTCCCATCTGCTTTTATCGGTAAGAAAGTCAAACGGAAGTCACAGTATCCTCAGCAAATAGCACTTGACTTTAGAACACACGTAATCCTTCATTTAGAAAAACAACCTCCTAAAGTGTTAGGTCAACATTAGAATGATAAATAGTCAAGGGTCAGGTAATGTAGGTGATTTTAGACAAGATTTGCTAGGTCTCTCCTACATCCTCAGTTTGGGGTTGTTTCTCTATGAAGCTGAGTCTCCAGTTGAAGATTCTGAAGCATTAATTCCACATCTTGAAAACAAAGCATGTCGAGCTAATTCTCTCATTCTTCCTCAAAACTGTACCATATGGTCAATACGATGTTTTGCACGTTCTATTTTGTGAACTTATAGAATATCTACCTCACAGGGAGCAAGATTTTTTTTTCACATGCAACACTTTAGATCATTATTGAAACAAATTCTTTGTGGAAGTAGCAAGTCTCCTCTTTCTTCCTTGGTTAGGTTGGGGTTTCAAACTGCCGACTTTGCAAAATTAACAACCCAACTCCTAACCACTTCACCACAAGCGTCCAGATCATCCTCCACATGAAAAGCAATTGAATAAATTAAGCTTAGACTAACACAGCCAAAAAACATAGCAGAAACTACAGTATTCCATGTACAGAGCTGGGGCACATATCAGAGGAAGATCACACACATATATACACACATTTGAAGGGGGTGAGATCAACTAATAGGCCCAACACCATCACCACAGACGCCTGCACACATGCATACACACACGTAGACATACAAAAAACAACAGAGATTCTTGGAAGCCTGCTGTAGTGACAGTGTCAACATGGGCCAGAAAACTCAAAATGTAAACTCATGACCATCATGTCCATGCCAACAGGTCACAACCTTATCCGGAAAAGTAGAACTGCCCTGGGAGTTTCTGAGACTGTAATTCTTTAGAGCAAAATACCTGGTGCTTGGCAGAATCACAGATGCCAACAGAAAAATGAAGTCTTAATGCTGATCAAACAAACTATTGGCATACGCCACTAGCGCATGACTTACCATTGCCATACACTTACAGAATATATTAACTAGAACGATACCTACAAGCAGGTAATAGACACTCTCAAATGCAAAGATGACCCCCAACCAAGAGTCAAAAAAGGTTCAGGAAAACCAGTTTCATGAGATAAAAACACCAAACTAAAAAGCAGAATTATTAATACCCAAGTAAACAAATATTCAAGAGAAAATTTAAAAGAATAACAAATCAGCCCAAGAAACATTTATAAATTTCAAAGATGCTTTCTTCCGAAAGATTCATGCTTCTAACTTAAATAACTTTAAAAGATCATTTCATTGGGGGCTTTTACAGCTCTATAATAATCTATACAATTGTATCAAGCGTATTTGTACATATGCTGTGTTGCATCATGTTCTAAACATTTGCTACTATTGAGTCCTTGATATCAGCTCCTCTTTTTCCCTTTCCTCTCCCACCCTCATGACCCTCATAAATTATAAATTATTATCTTACACCGACTTTTGTCTCCCTTCTTCTGTTTTTTCTTCTTGGTTCCCCTGGGGTTAGTAACAGTTATATATCCATTATTGGGGTTGGTTCTCTCATCCTTCCCTCCTTTCTCACTTTCCCCATACCCTCCAGTCATCACTACTCCTATTGTTGTTCCTGGATTCTGTGTGCCATGAGGTCTTTCTCTTTTCTGTAGCTGTGGACATGCTCCAATGTAGCCCAAAATGAAAGGCAGGATTGGGGTCATGATAGTGGGGAGTGAGGAAACCGCAAGGAACCAGAGTATTGTGTGTTTCATCAGTGCTATCCTGAAGCCTTGTTGGCTCAGCTCTTCCTGAGACCCTTCTGTGAGGGGTTGTTCCATTGTCTACAGATGGATTTTGGGTCTATGCTCTGACACACCCTCATTCTTCAAGATGCAGTTTTGTTTGCTTATGTTTTTCTGATGTTTGTTATGCAATCCTGTCAACTCCTCATGATCACGCAGGCTGGTGTGCTTCTTTCATGTGGGCTTCTTGCTGCTCTGCAACTTAGGTGGATGCTTGTTTAATTTCAAGTCTTTACGACCTCAGATGCTGTATCTTTTGATAGGCAGGCATCATCAGCTTTCATCATCACTTTTGCTTTTGCATCCATTTTGTCTTCAGCAATTGTGCATGGAGGGTAAGCATCACAGATTGCCAAGTTGTTAGACCAAAGTCTTCTTGCATTAAGCAAGAGCTTGAGCAGAGGCCCAAAGTTCATCCCCTACTTCACTATATGGGCATATAAATAGATGAACATAGGCTAATACCTCTACTTTTATGAATTAATATATTTACATGTGTACACATCTGTGCTTAAAAAAAGATCGATCATGTAGGCCCCATATTACCACACCAAGACTAGAAGACGAGGACCCTCCACAGAGCTGCTAAGGCACAGAGAGGACTGAAGGGTTGACAACAGCTAAAGACACGATGTACCCTCAGTGCAGCATTACTGGGACAGAGGATGATACTGGGGACACTGACGGGCAGCAGCAGGGAGTTAGTCTGGTCTGAAAACCTCACAGAGCAGAGAACCAAGAAGAGAATATAATGGATCAGCGAGAGAAGCAAAGTCAAGCCACAAAGTCCCTGAAGAGCCCCCCAAATAGACTTCAGGCTAGAAGGGAGATCTCCTGGAATTAGTGGGGAGATAGTCATGAAGGTCAGTGAACAGACCTGTAATTATGTCTGCTTTTTTGTTTGCTTATCTTTTGCTAGTTATTATTTTCTCTTCTCTTTTTTCTGCAATCTCTTGTTTGTTTTGTCTATGGTATTGTTGGGTTGCCTCCCTATATAAGACAGGCCTGGAAAGAAAGCTCAAGGGAAAATCCATGAGCCCAATGGTTCTAGAGGGACTTGGGTGGGGAGAAGGAGATGGCAGAAGGGAGCATTGAGCAAACAGTGCCTTAACCAGGGGAATAACTAAGGAATTAAAATCAACAATGAGGAGGATGTAGAGATCTTAGAGGTGTTGGAGCAACAGTCATCTATCACAAAGGAATTCCTAAGAGGCAAAAGTAAGGCCAGTGTGAGGGTGGGGCAGGAGGAAGGTAAAAGGAAACAGGAAAGCTCTAGGAAGCAAAGCAATGGATAGAGATATAAGGTTCTAATTTTTATTGGATCTAATGGTTACACATTGGGCTGTGATCTGCAAGATCAGCAGTTTAAAACCACCAGGCACAGGGCGAGAGAAAGACAGGGTCTTCTACTTCTGTGAAGAGTTACAGTCTCAGAAACTCACAAGGCCTATTCTATCCTGTCCTTTAGAGTCGCTCTGAGTCCACATCAATTTAATAGCAGTGAGGTTCTTCTTTAATGAAATCTTGTTAATTTTCCATATAAAATTAAGTGGTGTAGTAAGAATGCAGTATAGTGCTGATGAAACATACACTACTCCTCTAGTTCTTTAATGCTTCCTGCACCCCACCCCCAGTCCACTATGATCACCCCTGTACTGCTTTGTACATCCACCTAGATAAGAGCATGGACACTAGTATAGAGAAAAGCTGACACATGGAATGCAGGACAGATAAACCCCTCAGGAACAATAAAGGGAGCAGTGTTACCATGAGGGGAGGGGGAAAGTGGAGGGAGAATTGGGAGAAAGGGCAAAGGTCTATTGCCATGTAGAAATATTACTGCCCCCTCCTCCAAGGGAAAGAAAAACAGAAACATGAGTGAAGGGAGACAGTGGTTGATATAAGATATGAAAATAATAATTTATAATTTATCAAGGGTTTTTGAGGGTGGGAGGGTGGAGGAGGGAGGAAACAGAAAGGAACTGATGCCATGGGCTCATGTAAAAAGAAAATGCTTTGTAAGCGATAATGACAACATATGTATAAATGTGCTGGAAACAATGGATGTATGGATTGTTATGAGTTGTTAGAGGCTCCAATAAAATGATAAAAAATTAAATGATGTTTAAGGCTTATTTTGCTATCTATGAATATCCAGTTATGTCAGCAATTTTAAAAGATCCTTCTCCATTAAACTTACTTAGCGCCTAACTATTAATCAATTAGTTGTGTCTGGACCATCTACTTTTTTAGCCAACATTTCACTCTATTACTATAACTTAATAGTAAGTCTTGAAAACATGCAAAATCCACTGTATTCTTCCACAAAATTATTTTTCTCTAGCTATAATCTTTACCTTTTACTAAAAATTTAGGAATAGCTTGTTATTATCTTGAAGGAAAAGATAACTTATTGGAGTTTCAATTGAATTTGCATTGAATATGAAGATTGATTTGAAGAAAATGTGTATCTTAACAGTATCAAAATATCCAATCCATAAACCTTACATAGTTATCAATACTTCCTAATTTTAAATATTTACCTATTGCATATTTTTCAAAAAACTTATTTCCGAAGTCAAATTTCCCATGTTAAAAATGTTCTTTGCTAGTACTTCTTTGCTAACATATAGAAATAAAATTGTTATCTTTATCTTGAACTTCTATACTCTGACCATATTAAATTCAGTTATTAGTAGTAACAGTTTTCTTCAGAGTTCCTTGTCTCTCTTCATCTTACTCTGGTAGCTTATGTATAGCTCTGCTGTTGGAAACTATGTTGCTGGCATGTCAGATACCAATAGAGTCACTCAAAGTGAACAGGTATCAGAAGAGCTTTTAGACTAACAAGAGACTACAAGGAAAGATGAGGCTGTCCACTTCAGGGGAATTAGCTAATGAAAACCTGGTTGATAACATGGAAACAGGGTCAGTGACTGAAGACTTGGTGACCATAAGCAGGACAGTGTCAGTGGTAGTGCCCGAAGGTGAGCACCCAGGATCAAAGTCACCCAAAATATGATTGAATAAGAGCTGACTTCTCAAAATAGTGTCAACTGTAATGATACTGATGGAGTACACACTTTAGGGACTTTTATTCATTGCTGGGGCACAATTCAAAATGAGAAGTCATAGCTTTAAGCACCAGTTAATAGTTGGAACTTGGAATGTACAAAGTATGATCATCGGAATAGAACACATAACTATCGATATTCTAGTGATTAGTGAGCAAAAATATACTGGTATTGGTAATTTTGAATCAGAAAGTCTTTGGGTTTATTATGGTGAGAATTAAACATGCAAGAGAAATGGTGCCAAATCCATAGTAAATTTTGAAGTACAATACTGTTTGTGATAGGATAATATCTATCCACAAATAAGGAAATCCAATCAATGCAATTATTGTCCAAATTTATGCAACAACCACTAAAGCTAGTGGTGTCGAAACTGAAGAATTATACCAACCTCTTCACTCTGAAATAGATCAATGAGGATGCATTAATAATTATTGACCATTGGAATACAAAAGTTGGAAACAAAGAGAAGAGAAAAATAGTGGAAAATATGTTCTTGCTGATAGCAATGAAGCTGAAGACCCCATGATAGAACGTAGCAAGACAAAAGGCTTCTTCACTGTAAATATCTTTTTCAGCAACACAAAAGGTGACTACCCTTATTTACTTTGTGAGATAGAGTGCACAGAAATCAAATCAAATTGAATGTTTCTGTTGGAAAAGATGGAGAAGTTTGGTATTGGCTAACACCAGATCAGGACCCATCTGTGGAAGGGACCATCAATTAGTTGTGTGTAAGTTGATAGTAAGTGAAGAAAGTGATAGTAAGTCTATGGGAGCCAAAACATTTCTTGGACTATATTCCCCTGGAATTTCGAAAGATTTGAAATGAGAAAAGATTAGCTGCATCCAACACCGATGAGAGAGACCTGGTGAGCTGTCAGATGACATCAAGGACACCGTATATGAAGAAAGTAAAAGGTCCTTAAAAGAAAATAAAGAAAAGATCAATATGAATGTCAGAAGAGACTCTGAAATTTGCTCTTCATAACAGAGTAGCTAAGGCAAGTCCAAAAAGAAATGATGAGGTCAAAGAAGAAAAAAATTTTCAAAGGGCAGCATGAGAAGACAAAGTAAAATATTATAAGGAAACAAGTGAACACTTGGCTTTAGACAGTCATAAAGGTAGAACAAGCCAGATATCTGAAACAGAAAAAAGTAAAGAAAACAAATCAAGCCGAAATTTGCAAGATTCAAAGATTCTATGGGAAAAAATATTAAGTGATGTAGGAAACATCCAAAGAAAATGTTTCTGTAAGAAGACTCTTCTATAAGAAGAGTGAGTCTACTAAAGGGAAATTAGTCACTAATTTGCCATTTCAGGAGGTAGCATATCATCCAGAATCAACAATACTGAAGGGAGAAATTCAAGCTGGACTGACAGTAGCAAAAAAGGGGGGTCCTCTAAGAATTGGTAAAATACCAATTGAAATGGTTCAACAAACTCATGAAGCACTGGAAGCCCTCACTCATCTAAGCCAGGAAATCTGGAAGAGAGCTACTTGGCTAACTATCTAGAAAGGTCCATATTTGTACGCATCCCAAAGAAATGTGGCCCAACAGAATGTGAAGAGTGAGAACACTATCATTCATATTCCATGCAAGTAAAACTTTGCTGAAGATCATCAAACCATGGTTGAAGCGATACAGGAAGCTGACCTAGGTTCATGTCAGATTTAGAAGAGGGATATCAGTGCTGATGCCAGATTAATCTCGCCTGAAAGTTATGAACACCAGAATGGTGATTACTTGTGTTTTGTTGACTACACAGCTTCATTTGATTTTGTGGCTCATAACAAACTATGGATTGTTTAGAGAAGAATGGAAATTCCAGAAGACTTCATTGTACTAATGAACCTGTACATCAATAAAGAGATAGATGTGGGAAGTGAACAAAGGAATATTGCATGGTTAAAACTCAGGAAAGGTTGTCTCCTCTCACCACACTTAATCAATTTGTATGCTGAACAAATTATATGAAGAAGAATGCTAGCTCATGATTGGAAGAGGCTTATTAACAACCTGTAATATGCAGATGGCAAACCTTGCTTGCTGAAAATGAGAAGTCCTTGAAGCAGTTGTTCATGAAGATCATAGATTGCAGTCTTCAATATGGATTACAACTTAATGTAAATGAAAACCAAAGTCCTCACAGCTGGACCAATAAGTAACATCATGATAAGTGCTTGGTGAAAAGCGGGCAGTGGGGATATTGGGGAAGACCTTCGACAAGATGAATTTATAAAGTCACTGCCACAATCAACTAACCAAGAGGTCAATTGTGAGGGGTGCAGGACTTGGCTGTGCTTCATTCTGTTGTCTATGGGGTCTCTAGCAGTGGGAACCAACTTCATGGTGCCCAGCAACAAAGGGCTCTGTTAGAATATCTATGTATAGAAGGTTTGCAATAGCAATATTTATTGTTCTGTTTTTCTACTTTGCATATTGCCATATCTTCAGTGACTAGTTCTTCTAACTCGATATCAAGCAAAAGTAATAAGAACACATTTTAAAAAATATTTGCTCCCCATCATAAGAGAAACATTCATGGTTTTTTGATTAAATATTGTATTATATGAAAGTCTTTTCCATTGATCACACTTATCAGTTGAGGAAGTAGCCTTGGTGGTGGAATGAGACCCTAGACTCAAGAGCAGCAGTAAAGACCTGCTGATGGTTTCATGAGAGGAAGATGAGCCTGTCTGCTCCTGATAAGACTGAGAAGTTTCAGAAACATGAAGTGGCAGTTTAATCTGTTTTATAGGTTCCTGGTGAAATCATATTCAATTAATTGTAGTAAGAAAATAATAATCAGATTTCGGATGCCTATTTCTCTTCTTTGTTTGTTGAGACTTTGTGCTGTGAAAGAATTCTGAGTGTAGTCCAATGTATATTACCCATCTATTGTGATGACCATGCAGTGCTTTTGGTTATAGAGATGATGTTGTGAATATTTTTGTAGGAATGCTTAGTTATCCCAGCATAAAAAAGATTGATTATGTTGCTTTAAATTGATCTGATGCCTTGATCTCTTTTTAATCAATTATGCAAAAATGAGTCAATTTCTGGACTATCTAGTTGTATAGCCAACAAGTCAACTTAAAGATTTCTACTTTAGGCTTTAAAAAATATAATAAACTAACCTTGCATTCCTACAGTAACACTTTTGTGGCAATATATTACCCAGTATTATATTGCTGGATTCAATTTGCTAATATTTTTATGCATTTTAACCACTATAGTCATGGAGGATATTGGATTTAAATTTTCTTTCTTAGTGATAGTTGTTTCAGAGTCTGAAATAATGATAATGCTAGTTTCTGACAGTTTGTTTAAAATTGCAGTTATATACTCCTAAGGTATTTGATATAATTAAGTAGAAAAACCATCTGGTTCTTTTATAGAAGAGTTTTGAAAGCTATTTAAAATTTTAAGTGTATATCCAATTGTTAGAAAACAATGTTTTTAAAATTTCTTCCTGATTCAATTTTAGTAAGTTATAGAATCGGTAAGCAACACTGGGAGAGCAATGATTAAATGCTCCAGTGCTAAAGTGACCAGATTTTAGACAGGACACCATTGACTGGGGGGTGGGGGAGGGTTCTTGATTAGAAATTTGGTCTATATAGAGCAACAAAAATGTTCAGAGAACACAAAAATAGTATTGTAATATATTTATTTTAATTTTAAAATGCCGCGGAACATTGTTAAATTGTTCAAAAGCAAGATGTCTGGTCACTTTTGTCAGTTTAAACTTACCAGTGACTTCACAGGGAGAGAGAGATTGTGACCTGCGCCCATCAAGATTGCATTCTATCAGTCTGTGTAGCAGTTCTCCTTTGTCATATATTCTCATGAGTAAGAATCAATTTGATACACAGCAACCACTCCGGATCTGTAGTAATGTCTCTCTTATTATTCTTTATCTGAGTGAGTTGTGTTTCCCTTTTATTTTTAAACAGCTTTTGATAAAGACTTACTACTTTTATTAATCTCTAAAAAACATAGTGTATCAAAACTTTAATGAAACACTGCTGAATTTGGTGGATATTTTTTATCTATTCACCATTACATTGTTTTTATATATATATATATATATATATTTTAATTCCCATATTTTGGATTTAGCTAGCTCTTTCTTCTAGATTATTGAAGTTGAAGTATTACATAGAAAAGTGAAAATCTTTAGTCCTACTTCCAGCTTTGTGTGATTTTAATAAAATACTTTAATTTATCTGAGCTGTGAACTCTAAAATACAATAAATTCTACCTTAATAAGTGATCACTTGAGTAAATTTTAAAAGTGTAAGTATGCATGCATGTATAAAGTTCATAATCTATATTACTCATATATGTAAATATATATGCATGCACATTAATACTAAACCTCATATCTACCCTCTCCATTTTTATTCATTCCATCTCATAGATGTGGGCCACTATCTCATTATTTTTTTCTTTCTATAAATACTTTCTTTAATATTTATTGTACAGGAAAATATATTGGAGGACTTCTCTCTGGTTTTGTTTGTCTGAAAAATCTATCTATGCCACCTTCATTTTGAAGCATACTTTGAGGAAAGTGGGGTTTTCTGGTGAGGATCATATTTTGGTACTTTAAGAATACTATTCTATTTTATTCTTGTCTTCACTGCTTCTGATAAGAAGTCAGCTATTAGTAGTACCATTAGTCCCCTACAGAAAAGGCACATCGAGAAATCTGTGGAAAAAATTGAATTTTTGAAGCCTCTTTTCATCATGTTTCCACCCTCCAGCCCCAGTTGGTTTTTAAACATTTTTCTTTCATATTTGATTTTAAGCAGTCCAGACAGAAGAGTTTTATATATAAGAGGAATGGAACATTGAGAAAGCATCCCAACTTAGTCCAGCCCAAATCCACAAGTCCAATATTAGCCCATATGTCCGATACCATTCCACAAAGTTCTCAGACTCACAAAGCACATGCAATGATGCCAGTGGGTACAGAGTGTTGTGTATCCAGTGGTCTCAGAAGAATCTCAGCGCTGGCTGGGGTCTCCTCGTGGCCTTCCAAGCATTTCAACATTGGCAGGAATCTCTACGTAGCTTCTCCAGCCCCAGAGGTCTGGTTCTATTGGTGTAAACCCATGTGGCTTCTCCTCTGGCTCCTCCAGGACTTGGGGTCTATCAGCAGGCTGCCATCTTGTCTTGTCAGTAAAGTGTCTCCCTGGGATTGAGGTGATGGTCTCATCTCCATGGGAGAAATATCATAAGATTTCCCAGAATTCTCCGGAGAAAGTCATGCCCACACAGAGGTCTCATTGGATATCTCCAGATTGACAGACTAGACTCCACCCCTACACTCTTAATCAAATTGACACCAAAGTACATGACTGCCATAAGCAGTTTGTTATAAAATACCAAGTGTGGCCTTTGTATTCATTATCCGTAGAATCTGTTAAACTTCTTGGATCTGTGTGCTTCCATTTACAAATGATTTTGGAAAATTCTCAATCATTTTATCTTAAAGTTTTTCTTCTATCTCATTATCTTTCTTCTCCTCCCCTGGGACTCTGAATACATAATCTGGAAATCCAAAGTCCATATGCCAATGTTCCCTTATTTATTTATTTATTTTCTAACTCTTTAGGTTTAATTTGGAATTTTTTTAGTGTCCTTTATTTAGATTCATCACTTCTTCAACAGTGTCTCATTTGCACTTCATTCCATCAAAGTGTGCTTCACTTTTATTGTGTGTGTATGTGTGTGTGGATGACGTATATGCTATTCATATGTGTCTATCTGCATATATTTTTATTTGGGGGAAATCAGTCTTTCAATTTTGTGTGCCTACTTTTGGAAACTATTCCTTCACCATAATTAAACCATTTTGATCCTTAAAGGTGTTACCAATACAGGTTTTGTGGTAGTCTTTAACGATGGGCTCCTAATCACACATTAGGCTTTCACCCCTCGTGATCAGTTCACAAGTAGAATTGGGGCCTAGGTTAAGAATAGAGGCCATAAAAATGTAGGTAGGAATTAAGGACATTCAACATGTCCTTATGTGAAAACTAGGAATGAAGTCAACAAGGGCCACAACAAAGGCACGAGATGTAGAAAGGTTGTTATTTAAGTTCACATAAGTCTTCCAATATCCTTCAGATTCATATAAATGAGCCAATAAATTATTCCCTTGTTGCAAGCTGTTTTAAGTGAGAATTTTATTAAATGTAGATTCCTAACTAATTTTTAATCAAGTAAACATTATGAGCAGCTGATGCCAGGGCCTCAAGTAGAAAGAAAGTACTTGAAAAAAGATGATGACAATATATGTACAAAGGTGTTTGACAAAATGGATATATGTAACGATTGTGATATGTATGGACTATGTAAAAGTCCCCAATAAAATAATTTCTTAATTATATAAGGGTGAATATCATAATACCTCTCTCACACATGATCTCTCTCTCTCTCTCTCTCTCTCTCACACACACACACACACACACACGCATGCACACACTTACCTACAGCAACACTTACCTACAGCAATTTCCTTAGGTCTATTTCACTACGTATGTCCAATTATGAGTATAATAGAGAAAATATATCTAAAATATACTAATTTTCTGGTTTCATAAAAAAGTAAATACCAAGATGCCCAAAAAGTGACTGAAACCACATGCAACCCTTCAGTTATGTAGTGAGTTCTTCCTTCTGAATTCTAGAGAAGTATGTAACTGCTCAAGCTATACATTTCAAATGATCAGTTCAGAATATAGTACCTTTAGCCAAAATAAATGAAATAAAACCACAAAATGAACTACCTTTGAGTTGATTCCAAATCCTAATGACCTTCTATGACAGAGTTTTACTGTCCTATAGGATTTTCAAGGCTGTAAATTTTACAGAAGCAGATTATTATATCTCTCTCAGATTGAGTGGCTGGTGGTTTCAAACTGCCGACCTTTGGGTAAGTAGCTAAATGCTTTCACCACTGAATCACCAGGAATTCTTAGAGACAATAAATGTGAATAGCCAAAATATAATTTATAAAATAGCTTGGAAACTTTAATATACTGTCACAAGTAAAAAGGATTATCAAGAAAGAAAGATCTGTGGTGGTGGTGGTGGTGGTGGTGGTGGAAGTGGAAAAGAATCAGACTAGTTTAATTTTTTAAAATGCTTCTGATAGGAAGTATTTAGCACCCCATGGGTTACTAAATGGCATTTTAGCGACATGAAATACCATCTGACATACAGCAGTCTGAAATGAATAAAGGAAATATTACACAGCATGTGTCTTCAACTAGCATTCCTCTAAGAAAGAAAATTAACTGATTCCATATTAAATAGATGACAGAAAAATTAATTTCTGACTTTTGTGATGCTCATGTGTGAAAGCAGCTATTTTTAAACTTCAACTTTTATAAGAATCATCTTGTGGTCCTGCTGAAATGAAATTTGTTCCCCACATCCCCAAGTTCTGCTTCAGTGGGTCTGGGTGGGGTCATTCGATTCAAACAGGCTCCCAGGTGATGCTGAATTTACCTTTGAAAAATTAACTTTGAAACATAACTCTTTTTTTTGAAACATGACTTTGTTAAAATTTAATTTGACAAAACTTGACATTGAAAAAAATTTTTTGAAGAAATGTGAATTTATAGAATGATCATTATTTAGGGGCTGAGCCCCGGTGGCGTAGTGGTTGTGCACAGGACTGTGGCCCACTGGGATGGAGATTCAATTCCAGCAGTGGGGCTGGGCCTCCTACTCCCACCACCAGAGAGCAGTGATGCCCCCCCAAAAAAGAATGATTATCATTTAGAAAACAGAATACATATTTATTTATAATGGTTTTATTGACATATCATATACAGTCCAACATATCCATTCACATACAATTCTGTTGTTCAATCCCATCAAGCGGAGTTATACAATCATCAATGCTATCATTTTCCCATTCCTTCCAACACCCTCTCTTTCCATACCCTCAGGGAACCATTACTCCTGTTACTGTTTCTGCAGGGCTATCTATCTTGACTTTCATGTACTGAACAATCTTAAATATGCAAATCAATATGAGTAAATGTAACATTATTAATAGAGTAAAATAAATAAAAGCCTTTATATGAAGAGGATGTAATATTAGAGAACTTTTAGGTAATTATGTGGCTCATCAGTACCTGTCATACTGTGGCCCTTCTGAGAGGGACCATCCAAGTACCTTTCAGTCACATTGAGTTGGCTGTGTGTTTTTGAACTTCTGATCACATGATACTCACACAGCTTGTGTGCTTCTTCAATGTGGGCTTTATTATTTACCTACTAGATGGCCACTTGTTTAATTACAAGTCTTTCAGACAGCAGACACTATATATTTTGATTGTCGCGGACCATCAATTTTCTCACTACATTTGCTTATGCACCCATTTTGTCTTCAGTTATCACATCAGCAAGTATCATATAGTACCTCATTATTAGAGAAAGCCATTCTTGTGCTGAGGCAAGATTTAAGATTTCAGGCAAAGTTGACCTGCTTCCTTGTTAAGTGTGTGTATTTAAATTTAATTTTCCCTTCTACCCCACAGTTATGTTTACCTATCATTTCCATTTCAATAATTCCTCTCAGATACAATTCATTTGTTCAAATATGTCAAGAAAAGCTACCCATTTTTGCCATCAATTTTAGATCTTTATTCTCTTACAGCTGCCACTATTGGCTCTCTCCCCACTCCGAGCCCCCTAGGAACTACCAGTCCAGTCTCTTTTTCTATAAGGTTGCCTATCCTAGACCACTTGTATAAACAAACACTATAAAACATACAAATAGTCACAAGTCTAGCAAGAATAATGACAGAGAGCAGATACACACCTCTATGCTTAAAGAAGGAAAAGAACATGTCAAAAGCCATCATTTCAGTCCCCATTTCTTTCAGGGCTACTTATCTTGGGTCCCACTTTCTAACCTCTCATGCATCCTTTTAGTCCTCAGTAATCATGTTCGAAAAGCGAGCATCCTATAAGTCCACACTGTTATTCCAGCAATCAGGGTTGGAGTGGTCTAGTGCCCACCCCCAGGGATACCTTAGTTTTTCAGCATGGCCCCTTGTGAATAATCCACATCCAGTTCAGATGGGGTCCCCAGTTCTGCTCTGAGTCAGAAGTTTATGTTTGGAATTCTGCATGGACTTCGTGGTTCTTGCACATCACTGGTCTGCTGCACCCCCTTCTTGGCTTGGCCGAGGTGGGTGAGTGTGATGGGCTCCTCTTCCTGAACTGTCTCTTCAGAGCTGCCCTCTGTGGTATTGTCATCAAAAGAAAGGACATCACGTCTTGAGCTGTGGGCAGCCTTGCAGTCACATTACAATAAGCCAGAAAAAATTCCTGCTCCTATGGAGTTATTGGTCAATAATAGGAGAAAATTAATGGGGGAAATGCTACAAGAGCCTAATCTGACCTCCTCTCGTTAGAGAAGGGAGAAGGAGAATCTAACTCTGTATTTTCCCAAGGGTAATTTCTATGAGGCAGATGTCAGGCATACCTCCACATTCCAACCTTCTCTGCCTTATTCTGATACCAACTCTCCCTCCCACAGCACTCTACACTGCTGGAGCCAATAAACCATTACACTGATAACTCACAACCATTGGGTTTATTAAGGAAGTCAACAGGTTACACAGTGTTAAGAATATAGCTCTTTTTGTCCTCACTGCCCCTTATCAGTTGTGTTGGTGGGTGCGTTTCTCTCTGGTTATCTATCTCTCAGCCACACAGTCCCTTGACCCCTGCTCTGCTGGAGCAATGTTACAAATGTCCTGAACATTGACGCACATGCCAGAGGGACCCAGCTGTGCAGTTCAGCTTTCCCCCAAAAGAACGTGCTTTCTAGTTTCATCGGCTGCTCTGACTCACCATCTTGGTCTGAGAGGCTTTTCTGCTCTATCCTGTGACCTCAGAGCTAACTGGCCTGCTACCTCTCCATGCGGGGACCTCACACCTAGTTCACTCATGATGCTTTTTCCTTTATAATAAGGGCTTCTCTTTTCCTGGTTCTGTAATGGCTCACTTTATACCTAGTTAAATGGCAACGCTAACCGATCGCCTAGTTAGACTTTTCCGTGCTTTATTCTCACGCACCCACTCAGTGACTAGAAGCCACAATGACTGTGGATAGAAGAATCAAACCAAATAATCCCACTCCACGACAGTAGTAGACACATAAATAAATAATTTCAGATAATAAGTGAAAATACATGTGCAAAATATAAAGTGATATTGGGTATGGAAAATGACACAACAGCTCAGAAACAATACATGATTTGGACAAGGAATTCTTTTCTATCTGAACTGAGATGTGAAGGATGGAAATGCATCAGCTTTGTGTAGATTCAAGTAAAAAGTGGTTCAAACAGATAGAGCAAGTTAAAGTCATTGGGATGGCGAGAATCTTGAAGTGAGCAGTGGGAACGAATAATATATGAAGAAATAAACCTAAGTCTCAGATAGTAAACAAGTTGATAAAGCTATTAGCTTATATGATCCACAGCTTCACTTACTCTGAAACCAGAAATAGAAGGGGGTTGGCTATCACTAATGGTCAATCTAACCAGGGTCACAATAAATAGACCCTATAGAAAAAGAAAAAAAATTAAAACCCTACAGAATATAATTCAAATTGTTAGACTGGTTGAGAATAGGGATTCCCCAATATGATTACCCTGAAAATGATTATTTTGCAATAGGAATCCATAGAGACTGCTTAGTAAAAAATAATCTATCGTTACAAAAAAATAAAGACTATAACCCATGCGTACACTGCTCCATTAAAAAAAATGATCCCTGGGGCTGAGCCCTGGTGGCATAAATGGTTGAGTGCGGGACTGTGGCCCACAGGCTTGGCAGTTCAAATCCAGCGGCGGCTCTCAGGAGCAGTGCTGGATAGCTCCCATAACCACCAGAGGGTAGTGATGCCCACCAACTCCCCCCCCCAAAATGATCCCTGATAAAAGTTGTATGAGTCCCAAATAAAATGATTATTTTAAAGATCCCCCTCTTAGACCCATAAAACTGTTGAAAAAATAATCTATTTGTATAAAACCAAAAAAGAGTTAATTTCTCTTAGTCAAAAATGAGATGATAAGAGAGCAGGGAAACTAGAGCACTGGAAATGAAACAAACAGAACACAACTAACAAGGATGTTGACACACTTGCAGGGAAAAGGATTAATAACAATGAACAATTTCAGGCAACAGAAAGAGCCGGGCTTGAGTCAGGCGTAGCCCTGTCCTCCCAGTGCTATCTTTTCCCATGAGCACTTTCGATACATCTTGTGCAGCAGAGTTTCCCAGTACGGGATGTTGTTGGGTATTTTGACTGATGCTTCCATGAAAGTTGATTTTGGATCAAACATAAAAGAAATCCTTGACAACTTTAATGTTTTCTCCATTTATCATGATGTTGTCCATTGGACCATGTGTTAGTCTGGGTAGACTAGAAAAATAAAATTCGTAAACATGCATATACATATAAGGGAGAAGTTTATATACAAGAGCAATTGAACATTGAGAAAATATCCCAGCTCAGTCCAGACCAAGGTCATAATTCCGATATTAGCCCCTATGTCCGACAGCCCCTATGTCCGATGCCAATCTATAAGTCCTCTTCAGACTCATGAAGCACATGTAATGACACTAGGACAATCATAAGCCAGTGTGTACAGTCTTGTGTATCCAGTGGTGATAGAAGCATCTCGGCACTGGGAGGGGTCTCCTCATGGTTCCTCCACTTTCCAGGGCTCAGGGCCTATCAGCAAACTGTCATGTGTCTTGTCAGCTGCAATTGTCTCAGGGAGTCAGCCTGTGTCTTGCCAGTAAAGCATCTCCAAGGGACTGAGTGGTGACTCTCTCACCTCCAAGGGGGAAACACAGCCAGATTTTCCAGATTTCTCAGGAGAGAGCCAACCCCACACAGAGATCTCATTGGCTATCTCCAGTTTGACAGGCTAGACTCCACCCTTACACTCTTAATCCTCGAACTGACACCAAATTAGGTGACTGTCACAGACCATTCAGGAGAATTTTTGTTTTCTTTACATCGAATATTGCCATAGTGCAGGCTCCAGTCTTTGACCTTCCTCAGTAAGTGATTCAACTCGTCCTTGCTTTTCCAAGCGAGGTTGTGTCATCTGGTTACTGCTGATTGCTAATGAGCCTCCCTCCAATTTTGATGCCACAGTATTTTGCTTATACTATAACTTCTCGGATTTATTTGTCAGAAAACATTGAACAAAGAGAGTGAAGGACTCAACCCTGATACACCTCCTCCTCTGGTTTTAAAACGCAAACTATCCCCTTGTTCTGTTCGTACAACTGCTGCTTGATCTGTGGACATGTTCCACCAGAACACAATGACATGTTCTACAACTCACACTCTTTGTAATGATCTCTATAGCTGTGTGGCTCTATAGAATCAAATGTGCTTGCATAAACAATCAAAGACAGGTCAACATCCTTTGGATAAGTTCTGGGTTCAGCCAAGATTTAGTCCACTGCTGCTGCTCTTCCGAGGCCAAAGCTGTCTTTCTGGGTCAAGCAGGTGGACTGTGCAGGAATCTTTGGTGTCCAGAGTCTGGGTTCTGCCCCCAACTCTTGCTGGCAATGAAACTCCCCATCCTGCTTCTGAGATGGTCTATTTTATTCCTGGAAGAATGCCAATCACAGTAAACCTGATCCTACTTTATCTCCCCTGCATCCGGCCATTGTCATCCCGCATTTTCTCTTTCCAGACCCATCAGGCAAAGCTTGTTAGCTGGTCATCCCAGAGGCCATGACTGAAAGGGTCACATTGTGGTACTCACTCTCCTGCATTATCTAGTGTTACTACAAGAGTAGTACCACCACCGAATGGCCTAAATCAAAGTTTGCTTCCCCACCCTTTACAAAGCTGGATGCTTGTGTTGAGGATACTAATTTGAGGCTAAGATTCTCTCATTGTCTCCAAGGGAAAGTCCTTGTATCTTTCGGATTCTGTTCCTTGCATCCTCTGTGGTAGACAGCTCACATCGCACTTTCTCTGTGTATGCCTGGGTGAAATCCATGGAGAAAGCAGTTGGAAACAAGCAAGAGAAAGCCTGGCCTTTCTACTTCCATAAACAGTTACAGTCTCAAAAACCCACGGTGTGTGTGTGTGTGTGTGTGTGTGCGCGCTCCAAGTCACTATTGCCTCCAATGGCAGTGAGTTTTCTACGTTCCTAAACTTCTCCCAAGAGTAAATCAATTCAATCTCCACTAATATGGTACATTAAGAGAAGAAAGACAGTCTATTCTAAAACTGAACAGTATCAACAAATATACAAGTTTAAGGTTGACAGCACCTTTAGGACCAGAGGTGGGGGGACAATTCACTCTGTAACTGCATCCAAGGGGCACACTTGAATCGGGAGGAAATAAAAGAAAAAATGAACAGGGCGTCGTGATTAATAAGGCCCCCACACCCCCCAAAACATGCTACGTGTGTTTGAGAAAGAAGAGAAACTTGTGCAAAAATCACACTTAAGTTTAGGGAACTTTAAAATCAGTACTTGCTGTGTTGCACAATTCGTCACAATATTTTTTTTCAATATAGGAAAATACCATAACTGATAAGATAAATATTATGATAGCAAGTTTTTTCCTCCCTCCTCTCCTTTTCTGTGGGTAATTACCAATGTCTGTAATTGACAACAGTTGATCACATCCAGATAGGAAAACTAATAAAGAGCCAGATTCTCCCACCACATTCCACCCGCCGAAGTCAGCGAGCGCTCTGTGCGCACGGGGAGCCACATGGCATGCTAATCTGGCCCCGTATTTACACAGTATTTTCAATCTAAAACGTTGAAGAAATATTCGCTGCCAGAGGCCACCCCGGGAGAGAGAACAATCCTGTGTACATCAGAGTATATTGTGCTTGGAACTTTCTGTTAAAAAAAAACCTATGCCACTTAAAATACTAATATTTAAAACCTGCATTTCTTTCTATGTAGATCCAAACAAAGAACAAAAACTTTCAACCATCAAGTTGATTAAGCTCACAGCTTCCCTATGTTGGTTTCCGGGACTGTAATTCTTCACCATTGCAGAGCGTTCACATTTCTCCTGGGGAGCGGTGTGTGGACTTGAACTTAGGGAGCAGCCCAGCGCTTATCCCAGCAGTGCCAAGAGGGTTGATGGACACCTCTGAGTTCATAAATTCAGCGCTTTCTCTCTTACATTTGAAAGCTTTGTTTCTTTACACATCTCAACCTTTAAGACAGCATCTTCTTTCCACCTACCCATTTAAGAAAATAAGTCACTTTCATTCATATTAATTCAAATTTAACCATCTCACTCTTCTGGAAATGTATTCGCATGCCATGCAGCCGCATTGCATCATGCATTTGTGAATTTAAAATTATTGCAATTTTTCAGATGAATAGTATATAAATGTGCTAATTGAATCTTGTTCTCAATTAACCACAAGTGGATTATCCAATTGGTAGGTCATTCACACATCCTGGGCCTCTTCTCTCCCCCTTAACGGCTAATTCACAGATGGCTGCCCTCCTCATTTTGCAGCTGGTCCTAGTTCCATTAATAGTCAAGGGAGGGAGAAAGGGAGAGTCCTGTTCGGCCTTAGGTCAGTTAGTTCATTAGGGAAAGAGACAATGCTGCCAATTTGTCCACTAGTTCAATATAGATAGACTCAAGCTACACGTTTCAAATGGGAACATCAAGTTTTGACTGTGGGTCGTGGGCCTACTCTAGAGAAGGAAAAGTAAAAATCAAGGAAAAGAGTTTCCTGGTTATCACAGGTGAGCTACAAATCTCATCTTGTAACTTTGCACATGCTGGAAATAGCTCTCTGGATAGTCTTTTGAGCACGAGTCCATTCACAGCAACATAGGTTCCTCATCCCCATGTTCTCTGTTTGAGCAGCCTCTCTGGGGCTAAAATGTGAATGACAGCAGCTGGCAACAAATCAAACCCTGAGAGGAGATACGAAACATCGAACTCTGAAGGGACTCTGCCTGCTCCATGACTTGGATGTTTATGAAAAAAACTAAAACAAACCCAACACCAACAACAGGAATTGTAATGAATTGTATATTTTTATTAATGTAAAAATCATTTGGATCATAATATGGTGGTTTGGAATGCAGTTATGTGAGAGGCAGAAATCTGAAGGTATTTCTGCGAGGCAAAGAGAACTAGCCTGAAGATTTAAGGAGCTCTAGATTTTGCCTTAGGATTTTCTATCATATTTTAGACCTTCTGGACAGCATTTCTTCATCTGAAAACTAACACAGTGACAGTCATTTCATCATAAAGTTGATGAGATTAAATCATGCAAGGTCCTTAAAATAGTCCCTAGTCCATGTTAAGTGCTTATTAAATGTTGACAATATGTGTAGGCCATCTCTGAGTACAACCAAGATATGTACATAAGCACGTCTTGAAAATGAAAACTCATAAGTAAGTTTGAACACGCGTATGCTGTTCTTATTTAATTTTACTTCAGTGTAAGAAAAGGCTCTTTCAACTGTTTAAAAATTGCATGTGCCACATGTGAAGGTAATTGTGATAAAGTGTTTGTTGCAAGTACTCAAGCGTTCAACCCTTTCAAAATGAAGGAAAAAATTACACAATATAAAGGGCAAATAGAAGTTTGGAAGTCAAAAGTGTGTAGCCTGTGGTCTCAGTGCACTTAATAACTAGTTGGCAGCAAATCATTTAAGAGTCACAATTCTTCCACCTTAGGAAGATCCTGGTCTTTGTTTCCCTTTAACGCTCCCAAGAACGTTAGGTTTTCTTGGAAATTCAATAAAGATGACCCTGGAAGTTCCTCTTGGAAGGGGAAAAATGGAACAACTAGGAAGTTATATCATCCTGAAGTTATACCAGAGTTCATCTGACTTTCATCCAATGTATTCATTTAGGTCAATTGTACTTAATTGAAATACAAGTTGAGGGTGATAATTATGCTAGTTTTTCAATTGTTTGAAATCCAATAGTGAAATATTCCCAAGGTCCTTTTCAGCTTTGAAGTCATCATGTCCATTACATGTATTTATTAAAATGTTCTGATGCAAAATATAACATAAAATGATCCTTTTATATTACTCAAAAGGTAAAATCATGCCATCTCCTCCCAAACAGACAGAATCCTGAGTAAATTATTGAATTAAATATGTTCCAAACAATTTCAAATGTGTTCTTTGATCTTTCTTTCTTTTGTTTTTTTTAATGGTTTATATTATGCTACACAAGGGTAAATTAAAAAGTATTGTTATAAAATCTGAAAACCTAAAGTTTCTTTGTCTGTTTTCCGTCTGGGTCTCTGAACATTGGAAAGAGTGGTTCCATCTCTCTTCTGTGCCCCTCCATTGAGTCAATGTCAGAGCAATTTTTAAAAAAAAATTTTCTCCCCAGTCTCAAATTGTGTTCCTTTTCAATGTTCTTTGAGCTTTTGTAACCAAATGAAATCTGAAGAGGCAAGTTCAGGCCTGCAAAGTGGGCTAACATTTCCAAATAAAATTCTTGTAAATAAGCCCTTACTACCTGCAAAGAAAGAACATATATATTGAGATATGGAAAGGGCACTCCTAGGCACAGTTTTCCTGGTCTTCATGTGTGAAATTTTCAATTTTCTTCAAATGTATTCCTAATAAGCCCCGGTGATGAACCTGTGTCCTTTGAGAAAATCTATCACACTTGCCTGTTTGGGATTCTAAGAAACAGTGTACCTAACCTGAGTTTACCAATGCTTCTGTTTGAATTTAATGATCCCCTAGGAAACCACTGGAACGCTTTTTTGAAAGCATCCTAATAAAACACATGCATGATATCCTTGAGTTAATTCCAACACATAGCAATCTGCGGGACAAAGACAAGTGTATCGCTGATAGAATGTGTGTGCAGTCATCCGCCATTCACAGTAACATGTGAAAAGGCATTTGTTTCTTTATCCATGTCTTCAATTCTGTTTCCCCCCCAAAAAGAGATTTTCTAAATTATATACTTTATGTTAGTAGTGTCATTAGTTGAAATACTTTCCTATTTTTGAGAGTGGGTTTTTAAAGATGGTGTTGAGAATTTCTTGAAGGTTTTTGGAGAAAACCATTAGTTGTGCAATAAAATATCCAATACAATTTTACCACCTTATTGATTACAATCACCTCAATTGTTTTCACTTCCCCAAATATCTTCTTGTGTTTTCTATATCCATTCCTCCTTCTTCCTGAACAATGTGTTGTTGTTGTTGTTGTTGTTGTTGTTTATTGAATAAATGCATACATGTCTGAACTGGAATCACAGCAGCAATACTTTTTGACTTACCCTAGTATGTAGTTTGTAAAGTTTTAATATCTCACTTCCAAGCTGAGAAAACATTACAAGAAAAGGCAAATGACAGGGCTGAGCCCCAGTGGCATAGTGGTTGTGCACGGGACTGCAGCCCACTGGGATGGAAGTTCGATTCCAGCTCCACGGAACAAAGGCTGGGCCTCCTACTCCCACCACCAGAGGGCAGTGATGCCCCCCCCCAAAAAAAGACATATAACATGGAAATATAGATGGGATTAAGAAAATTAACTGACAGTTTCACATTAAAAATGTAAATAATAACTTTGTTGTGAAAGAGAACCCTTGTGAAGTATGGAGTCAATTAGAAAAAACACTTCTTGCTCTTTATACATTTAAATTATGCTGTCTTGGAAAATTAATGTATGCTTTGGAAAGGTGTGCCCATTTGTTTGTGCCTGACTCAATGTTTCCCAACTGAGTAATTGAACAAAAATGCAGCCTTATAGCTCATGTTCTGACTTACCTGATGGAGTCCTTCAGTGGCACAAATAGCTAAATCAATGGAATGGTTGACTGTTGAAATCTACCTAGACATTCCAAGGTAAAATGGCCCAAAGACTTATGTCCAAAAGTCTAGGTAGTACAGATCAACTCTGAGATAGGTAGGTACCTGAATGAGTCAGAATTCATTAAACAACACTTATTTTAATCTATTGAATTTATTTTAAATAATTAATGCAGACATGACTAAGTATACATCAGAAAAAAATGGGTTCAGGGTTAGGAGATTGATTCCTGTGGAGACATTTAAGTTTTTTCAGAAAGCAAAATTGTTGACATGCAGACTATAAAGATCACCAACATGAGCATGATAGTGGTACAGGGGCAAAGTGAGTGGAAATAGAGAGAAGAATGAGGAGGCAAAAGCTATTTATAGAGGTAGAATTATAGACATATATATGTAAGTATATTAATTTATAATAATAGGGATATTTATATGTTAAGTATTGATATAGCAGATGAACTTTGGGTCTCTACCCAAGGCCTCCCTAAACAAAAGAATACTGCGTTCTAATAAATTGGCACTCTTTGATACTTGCCTTCCCCACATGATCACGGAGACAAATAGAGTACATAAAAAAGGGTGGTTATGAAAATGAATGGTGCCAGTCTATCAAAAGGTAAGCATCTTGGTTCTTAAAGGTTTGAAGTTAAATAGGCAGCCATTTGGCTGGGAAGTAACGAAGTCTACAAGGAAGAAACATGCCATCCTGTGTGATCATGAAGTGTCTTATGGGACCAGGCATTGGATACCAAAAGATCCAAAGCAAACAATCATATTGATGCAAATAAGGAAGTAGATAGAAGACCCAATGCCTATCTGTAGACAGGTGGACAGAAGGGTCAAAAGTAAAGGGCAATTCAACTAAGGTTCAGTATAGCACCAATAAAATACAACATTCCTCTAGTTTGAGAATGTTTCCCCCGTCCCCCGCCCCCATCCCTTACCATCATTACCCAGTTCTACCTTACAGTATTCACATTGATACAGATAAGAACTCTCAACATATGGAATCCAGGACAGATAAAGTCCTCAGGAACAGTAGTGGGAGTAGGAATACCATAAGGGTAGGGGTAGGGAGAGAAAGGGGAACTGATCATGAGTTTGGATATATTACACCACCACAGAGGGGAATAAATAGTAGAAATGTTGGTGAAGGGAGACAGTGGATGGTGTAAGATATGAAATAAAAATAACAATATATAATTTATCAAGGATTCACGAGTGTGAGAAGAAGGGGGAAAAGGAGCTGATACTAAGGACTCAAGTAGAAAGAAAATGTTTTGGAAATGATGATAATGGCAATATGTATACAAGTGTGCTTAGTACAATTGAAAGATGCATTATTAGATCTGTAAGAGCTTCCTAATAAAATGATTAAAAATAAAAAATGAAAAGCACCAATAAAGATAATTATGCAATTAAATAAATAAAAAGGCTACCCACTCTTTGAGTGACCATTCTGGCATTTTAAATACCAGTGACATGGCTTCCAGAACCACAGCAAAATACAAACCATCAAAGAAAATACAAACCATCATAGTATGACAAACTGACAGACAAGTGGTAGGTTCTTTTGACAACAACTAAATGTCCATGTAGGAGATCCATATTTATAACCATTCCAAAGAAAGGTGACCCAAAAGAATTAGCAAATTATAGAATATTATCATGACGACCCATATGCAAGTAAAAATTTGGGGGGAACTATTCAACAAAGATTGAGCCACGCATTGATATGAAACTTCCAGAGATTCATGCAAGATTCAGAAAACACCATGAAATAAGGGATATCATTGCTGATATCTGGTAAATTTTTAGCTCAACACAGAAAGTGCCACAAAAATAGTTACTTGTATTTTGTTGACTATGTGAAGAAAATGATGGTGCATCATAGATGTCAAGGCATTGGCTGTTTACATCATAACTAACAATGAGCAACCTTGAGAAGAAAGAGATTTCTAGAAGTCTTCATTATGCCCATGGGTAAATTGTAATTGAATCATGAGGCAGTTGTACAAACAGACCAAAAGAATATGGCATCATTTAAATTCAGGAGAAGTGGGTATCAGTATTGTATAACCTCACCATACAAGTATGCAGAACAATTAACCAGAGAAACTGGAGTGTATGAAGAAGAATGGTCCATTGGGATTGGAGGAAGGTTTATTAACCACTTGTGATATGCAGAAGATACAATCTTGTTGCTGAAAGTAAGGGGAAATTGAAGCACTTGCTACTTAATTTCAAGGATTACAGTCTTCATTATGGACTACAATTCAATGTAACAATGGCCAAAATCCTCATAAATGGGTAACGTAAAGATAAAGAGAGAAAATACCGAAGTTGTCAAGTATTTCATCTTGCGTGGATCCACAATCAACACTCTTGGGAGCCCCAGAGATCAAATGATGCATTATATTAGATAAATCTCCAGCAAAAGTCTCCTTAGAGTGATGAAAAAGCAGACAAGTTACTCTCAGAATTAAGGAGTGCCTGACTCAGCCATAGTATTTTCAATCGTCTCATAGGCATTGGAAAGTTGGACATTGAATAAGCAAGACCCAAGAAGTGTAGATGCATTTGCGCTGTGGTGCCGACGAAGAACGCTGAAAATACCATGTCTGTCTTGGAAGAAGTAAGGCCGGAGTGCTCCTTAGAGGCAAGAAGGGAGACACTTTCTCTTGCCTCCTTGTTTGTCTTACATACTTTGAACCTCTTGTCAGGGGACACCAGCACATGGAGGAATCGTGGTCAACACAGTGAAGGGGCAGCAAAAATGAGAAAGCGACCACAAGACGTGGATCGACACAGGGGCTGTAACAAGGGACTCGAGCGTAGGGATAATTGTGAAGAAGGTGGGGTACCAGGAAGCGCGCTGTTCCTCGTGCATTGGGTTGCACCAACTCGGCGGCACCTCACCACAACAGCCCCTCGTCATCCCTCCTTAGCATCGGTAGATGAGATGCTCAGTTCTTTCCCTGTGATCGCGGTAGGTGCTGTGATTGATTCTGAGCATGCTCACTGCCATTAATCTTCAGGACAGAAAACAGGAGGCACTGACCCTTGATCTTCCTATCTATTGGACATCCTTTTTTGAGCAGCAGAAAAAAGTCTCAATCATTAAATGCTGAGCCTTAATAAGCTTCCAGTTCAGTGTTCCATACTTAACTTCTAATTGCTATGTCTCCTCTTATTCCAGATCTCTCCAGTAACGACTGTGATGGCTGACTAAACTTCTAGGCAAGTGATCTGCATGTCACATTCTTTCCTTCATTTAGTCACGGTAATAAATATTTAGTGATGTTTGTTATGCTTAGCATACACTCCAGGGTGCTGAGATTACAAACTTGAATAATTTATACACCCAATTCTCAAATATCTTAATCTTGTAGATAGAGGTGGGGAAAGTATGTGAATATCTAAAATAAAAAATGGACCATGATAGTATTAATTTTTTTTGATATTTAAAATTTTACAGCTATTTTAAACTACAGATGCCCTTTTCAAAGGCTAAAATTGACGTTGACTGAGAATCCCCTATGCCGCACATGTTTTCAGTATAAGATCTCCCCTTTACTCCTCTATACATTTATCATGTAATTAATATGCTTTCTTTCTTCAATTTTACATATAAAGATTTAGATTTAAAATATTATGAAGTGTAAGGTCATTAGTAAATTAGAAACCTAATGTGCTATTCTTTGTCCAACACTGAAGTCCCCACAGGCTTTCAATGCCTGAGTAGCCACCTGGGTTTGAAGTTTCTGTAATTTCCAAGCTGGAAGCTGTCATCAAACCATTTCATTTGATTTCAAACAATTTTACACAGAAGAAGGAGTCTTCTGCTTCCCCGATACACCCACCCACAAAGGAGGAGCGAGAAAGTAGCTTTTAAATAGCATATTAAATTCAAATGCCACCTAGATCTGATAACTCCAAAGTTTCTCTGTTATTCTATGTGCTATCTTTTCTAGACTGGGGAAGTATAAAAGTTTGTGTCTAAGAAGGCATTTGAATCAAGGCCTGGAGGGTAAGTATAATTTAGACAGATGAGTACCGGCATGGGAAACCATGTTAAAGGTGAAGATATTGCAGCGAGTCAGTATCAAGAACAATGTTGTCTGATAATGTCCAGGGTCATTTGCCACACATAATCTATTACAACCAGCTGAAGAAAGCCTTATGGCATACACATCATATGCAGATACCAATGGGGTTGCGATAGATAGAACATTTCCCTTGTCACCACATCTATCAAGCAATCAACACTAATATATCCACACCCGATAGTCTGGAAATTCAGATGAAATTACATTTTCTAGAATCTCCATAATTACTGACTACTGTCTCTACACTTTGAGTTTCCTCTAATGATTTTCCATGAACTATTCCTGGAAATCTACACCATTGTTCAATGCACACGCAAAAGCAATGATGTTTATACTTCTTCTGAGTTAGGTCTCAAGGTTTTCAGTTTTATTCCTGAAAAGCCAGAGCCTTCCCTCTGCCTCATGATGTCCTGTTGGTAACACTTCAGTGTTACACGTGTTAGGTGAAGGGAGTAGAATGTAAGTTGCCTTTTGCTGTTGAGAAGCATTCAAAACTGTTTGCTCATCATTTGCATAGTACGTTAGCTAAACATGGGCTGCACATTCCAACTCCACACTGAAGCCCAACAGGGTTTGATGGATTCTTACTGAAACCATTTGTCCACTATGTAATTTTTGCAAACCTGCCATCAGAAATTAATCCAAGTGAGACACATCGAAGGAAAAGACACTTCTTGTTCTCCAACTTGTCTGTTTTATCTCAGCAAGACATCAAGAACAATGTCATCCAAGACCACACAGCCATGGCACAGACAGCATCTAAGCCAGATTTCCCTCATCTTGCGGTCATGCTCCCTTCAGGATACTTGCTATTTCTGTGTAAGTCATGTTTTGCGTAAGGTTGATGTTTGTGTGCTAAAGTAAGTGTTTTGAAAAGGTATCAGGGTCATGTATCTCAGTACTCATAGCACTAAGGAGGACAGCATTGACCAAAAAACCCAAATAAACAAAAACAGATTTCAGTAAATATCTATTGGATGAGTAAACAAAAAATAAATTCATCCTATTCTTTTTCAATTCTGTGCTACATAAATAATTTGACACATCAGCACTCAGAATGATGAAATGGATACACTTAACATTAGCAAATGTGCTAAAGGAACGGGGCACACTTTTAAAAATATAGCTACTCTGTCATACACCAGCAACTCAGAACTGATTTCATTAATTGAAAGAAAGAAATCATAAAGATAGTGAGAAAGGGCAGAGAGAAAAGGAGGGAGGAAGGAAGAAAGAAAAGGAGGTGGGGGAAGCTTTCACATTATGCTGCCTGGGAAACAAAATTGATTTAATACCTTTTGAAATTTCTAAGCTATCTCAAAATCTCAAGTTAAGAAAAAAAAATCATGCTCTGTAATTTTAAACCAAGTAAGAAATAGTGTATATGTTCATGCAAAGTGTCAAGCTGTGATTTTCCAATAGTTTTGCATTCCTCTGAGTAAAATGTTATCTACATCTCACAACTGGTAGGTGTCAAGATTTTGAAACAGAGTTGGTTATAATCCATCAAACTCATACCCCATGCCAACTCCACTACTCATTCTCTGGAGCACAGAAACCAGGTGAAGCTTATGGGAAAATGCTTAAGTCAAAATCACTGCCACTGATGCATATCTCTCAGCAGAATAAACCCTTTTTCCTTTAAGTTCTGTGCAGTCATTAGCATTTTCCCTTTCCATTAGTCCAAAGCAAATGTTAGTGTTTTGAAACAGCTACCGTAAGTTATAGAGATATGGAACTTGTACTTTCTCCAATCATTATGGATTAGAGTTATGAGACATATGATATATTCCCATTTTAAAACTGAGAACTTTGAAACTTTGAAACTCTGTTACCTGATCAAGCTGTGCAATCTATGTCTGATGGGACTGGGATTTGAACCCAGTCTGACTGACTCCAAAGCTATAGTTGTCATATAAAAAAAAAGACATGGGGTAGAATAGCATTAGGAGAGATTTTTAAACACTTGAATTACCAGTAAAATCTAAGTTGGACTCAGCAAAAATTGTAAATATTTCTTTTAGGGTATGACATTTATGGCCAAAGGGGTGGTGGAGAGAAAACAGCTTATTTGTAGACTATTTACAATAGACCGGATGATTTCTGGTATTCCATATGAACTTTTTGTGTAAGAAGAAGAAAAAATAAAGATGCTTTAAAAGGAAAGAGCTAGAAGGCAAGGTGCACTTACAGAGGTCTAAACATATGTAGGTCCATACATAGATACAACTATCTATTATAAGGTGGAAATAAATTTAAGAACATATCGATACGCCAAATATTATAGTAGCAAGTGGACCTTAGGCCCTCACCCTGGTGTCCCTCAATGCAAGAACATTTTGTTTTATGAATCTGGTATTCCTTGAGTCTCACTGGTCCAACACAATCACTGAAGTAAAATGGATGCACAAACAAATGTGGTGAAGAAAGCTGATGGTGCCCAGGCATCAAAGGATATATCTGGGGTCTTGAAAGCCTGAACATAAACAATAGACCATTTACCTGAGAAGAGACCACAGCCATACAGAAGAAGCACAGCAGACAGCATGGTCACATGGTGGTGAAAGTGGTGAAAAGCCTAGGCAATAGACATCAAGTGGGGGAGTAGGAGGGGGGGGGGCGGAGGGAAATATATATCACTGTGTGCATACATCCCCAAGCTACCCACTGAGGACATGTGGGAGCATGAGCAAGAGTGGTGAAGAAAGCAGATGGTACCCAGCTATCAAAAGATATAGCATCCGGGGTGTTAAAGGCTTGAGCATAAAAAAGCAGCCATCTAGCTCAGGAGCTACAAAACCCACCATAAAAGAAGATCACCTGCCTGTACGATCATGAGGTGCTGAAACAATCAGGTATAAAAGAACAAAAACAAAATCAACAGACCAATTGACTCCTGATATCGCTGAAGACAAATGGATACTTAGGCAAACAGAGTAGAAGAAACGATGGTGCCCAGCTACCAAATGATTGAATGCCTGGAGTCTTAAAGACTTGAAAATAATCGAGTCGCCATTCAGCACAGAAACAGCAAAGCCCACATGGAAGAAGCACACCAGCATGCGTGATGAAGAGGGGCCAATGGGAGCAGATATCAAGCACCAAAGAACAAGAATGACATCATTACAAAGGAGGGGGAGAACAGGGTGGGGACCTAAGGCCCAGTGATGGGTAATTGGTCACCCCTTTACAGGGAGTCACGGGGAGGAGACAGACCAGTCAAGGTGCAGCTGGGCAGTGATGATACATACAAGTTCCCTCTAGTTCCTGAAGCCTTCCTCCCCGCCCCACAACCATCATGGTCCTAACTCTACCTTACAAATTCAGATGGATTGGAGAAGGTACACTAGTATAGAGGGGAGCTGGAGATATGGGGAAACCAGGATGGATGAGCCCCTTTGGGCCAATAGGTAGATTGGAGATGCTGGAAGGGTAGAGAGAAGGTGGGGTAGAGAGACGGAAGCAATGGCAAGGATATACACATAAGCTACTATTTGAAGGACGGGCATCAAAGGAGTGGGTTGGGGGAGAGTTTGGGCAGTGTAAGATATGAAAGGACAATAACAATGTATAAAGTATTGAGGGTTGGTGGGGAGGAGAGAGCAGGGGAAGAGGGGAAGGGATGGAAAAGCCGATACTAGGGGCTTCAGGAAAAAGACACATAATTGGAGAATGATAATAGAAGTGGACATGTGAGGGTGCTTGACACACTATGCTTATTTATGTATTGTGAAAAACAATGTATGAACCCCCAATAAAATGATTTTAAAAATTATATCTCCTCATGCAATGGGTAATCCCAGCAACAACATGACTTCTGGCTTTCTGGAGCTCACACCACTCCCAACCTGCCTGCCATTTTCTAGTCTGCTGTGGTACTACATAATCTCAGTCAACTTAGTAAATAAGCATAGGGTGGATTCTAGCTTGTCATTTAGATTAAAGCATGATGATGTCTCCTTGTGGCCCTGGTTTTCTCATGAGGATTCTGAGAACTTCCTCTCTTTTTCCCTAGAGGTAGGCCACACTCTCTCTGCCTCAGTTTTTCTGCTGAGAAGCTATGCAGAGACTTGCTGAGACCCACAAGGGCTTATCCTCTGCTTCACATTCCTATTGACAAGCCATGCAGAGCCATGCTTTGACCTGAGCCAGTCATGCTGCAGAGACCTGCACTAGTCCTGTGATGCTTCCACTGCCATTGTCTCCATAAGCCTTTTCGCCCACTGATCTGTGCTCTCCCTGCATTCTGCATCATTGCATGTGGCTGTGTGAGCCTGAAGAGAAAGCTATGGACTAGTATCGGACTTAAGGACTAGTAATAGACTTACGGACTTGATCTGGTCTGGACTGGGATGTTTTCTTGAAATAAAACTCTTTGACATAAAGCTCTCTCTTGTACATATATTGGTATCACTGGATTTGTTTGGCTAGTCAACCTGGCCTAACACACCTGCAAAGAAACACTGAGGTAGATGGAATCCCTTTACATTTCAGAGATGAACTCAGTCCTGAGTTTGGGAACATTTTTACATCCAAATAATTATTGCCTTCACCCTTAGTTTTCCAGGGTTTAGTTTTTCAATCCAACTTAATATTGGTTCTTGATGTTTTGATATCTTTCCTAGCTTGACTCTTTTTTATTGTAATTACAGATTCAGACTATCCAAACCCAGCTTCCTCTGCCTCAGCTTCAATACAACTCTCCTTCTTTGTTCACATCAAACACCTTAACAAGAAACAAACCAATATAAATGACCTAGAACCATTGTACTCAAACTTGGCTGTGCATTCGCCTGGGAATTGCTTTCAATCTTAAGAGAAGTGCACCAGCAGAGATGTGGTTCTGATATTACATCTATAGGGGTGTTTATAGTATGGTGACTCTCTCTAAAGAATCCCATGTTGTCCTAAAGAAATCTTACCCAGATTGTGAATCCAAGTTCTGACCCAAATTCTGTTTCTACCTCAGGCTATTGTTCTGGGTTGACAACACAATGAATGGCAGTTCAATCAATAACATGATTTTTTTATAGTGGTTCCTGGGTATCATTCAAATCAGTCAGCCAGATATATGACTGGCATTGTTCAGTCAGTTGGTGATTTGTAGCCCATTGACAGAGATGCACGATGACTTAAGCTTCTGATTTGTAGTCAGACATCAGTTTGAACCCATCCAGTTGCATCATGGAAGAAAGACCTACCCATTGATTTCCAAGAGGGTCACAGCCAAGAAGACCCTGTGAAGCAATTGCACTCAATAGCATCCTGGTCAGTCAGCAGGAGTCAGAATTGCCTTAATGCCAGTAGATTTGTGGTTGTTGTTTGAGAGAGGATTACTAAAATGTTGGATCATCTATCTTCTTCAGAAATGAGTGATGTAAAGTTCTGCCTTTCTCCTCAGCAACTCTTTAAGTCAAATTGGGAACTACAAACACAGATACCCAAAAGAGTCAGAGGGGTGATGTGAGTGACTAAGAGGTTGGGGCAATGACCTCAGCTAGTCAGAGACCTTATGACCTGTGTAAAGCGAGCAGACACTTTACTCAGTCCCCATGTTTGTCATCATGTAGGAATGTGCATTTTGTGTTATTTTGAGCTAGTTCCACTATTTTCTATATAATTACACACCAAAATTCTATTAAAATCTACCCTTTTAGGGCTGAGCCCCAGTGGCGTAGTGATTGTGCGTGGGCCTGCAGCTCACTGGTATGGAGGTTCAATTCCAGCTCCACAGGAGGAAAGGCTGGACCTCTTACTCCCACCAACAGAGGGCAGTGATGCCCCCCCAAGAAAATAATGCCACAAATTAAGTCACATCCTTCATGTATGTGTGATATACAGCCCATTTCTTATGTGATGCAAATATCATTCATAATGTGTTTATATTCTCATCATTGAACAGCAGTGGCTTGGCAACTGTCTAGTGCATGCCTGCATCTAACATGTAACCAAGATCTTGCTTGGTTACTAAAGGGGAATAATGTTTTTAAGAGAAGGGCATGAGAAAGCTAGACATGCAAAGGATCACAGAGATAACAAAACATAGTTTGCTTTGTTTTCTGATTCTTACACCTTTTACATCTTCAAGAAGGCTGGTAGGAAAGACTTTAAAAGAAAAAATAACAAATTTTAAATAACACCTGGGGAAAACTTAGTGATGACATTTAAATCCCCTTATTCTTCAAAAAATAGCTCATCATTAAAATTGTTCAAACATTTGTCTAGCTACTCACTACAGAAATGCAGCCACTCAGCCTAGATACTAAATCAAATAAAATTTAATGTCCTTTGAAATCACTGTAATTTCAAGGTAAATGGAAATACTATAAGTTACATTGATTAATTTGAGTGCAGGCAATGTTTAAAGGAAGGCTTTACTCATAAGAGATTTAAAATAAATCATTTTATCTTAAAGCCATGAATTGATATACATATAGTGGTAAAAGCAGTGTTTAAAATATTATATTCTATTTTTAGTATAACATCATACAATTGAATAGCTAAATCAAGTAAGATGTAAGATAAACATGGAAACATTCTTTTAATCTTAAAGAAATGATTATTAAAACTTTCAAAAATGCTTCTCTTTTCATTTGTGTATTTCCTGATGGTGTTTTTAAAAGTCTCACATTTTCAGGCTTCCCGTTCTGTCCATGTTCAGTATGCAAGAGTTCTGGTCTTCCCAGAAGCGTCTCTTCTCTGAAGACAACATGAAACATGTTCAGTTGAGAGAGTGGGGGTTACACAAAAGAACTCGGGATACCAGGATTTCTAAAAATTACTTTTCAAAACCTTTTACCTTTATTTTTTCAGAATATAAGAATGAAGAATGAAGAAAATTTTATAGTTATCTTTGATGATTTTATTTTAAATGAAGTTTTTATTAAGTCGTCATGATATGATAAGTGTTCTCCTTCCTGAGAGGAGAACACATAATGCACCCAGAATACGAAGCTGTGTTACAGCTTTTAAGTAAGTCTGGTATATAAATGTTTACTCAAAATGCTTAAGTATGACTCAGATCACATCAAAGATCATGAGCATGTTTCAGTGATAGCCAAAGTTTAACCTCAAATCAAACTCAACGTCACGGAGTCAATTCCAGCTCACGGTGACTTTATAATAAAGTGACCAGATATCCCACTTTTTAACAATTTAACAATGTCCTGCGGCATTTTAAAATTAAAATAAATATATTTTGGGATCTATGAAAATTTTTGTTCCTCCATATAGACCAAATTTTTAATGAAGGAACATCCTCCCCCTCCCGTCAATGGTGTCCCACTTAATATCTGGTCACTTTACCCTATAAATAGAGTTATTCAGAGCAGAGTTGCCTCTGTGGGGTTCTGAGATTGTAATGCTATGGGAGTAGAAAATCTCCTCCTCTCTTGGTTTCAAACTGCTGACCTTACTGCTAGCAGGCCAACCCGTAAGTCACTATTACATCAGGGTTTCTTGTTACTCACAGGATGGGCAGGCCAAGCCTTCCAAGTTCAACGAGGTTCTGGAGATTAGGAGGCTGCAGTGTCAAGAAAAGTCAGGGTAACAGTATAGATGAGGAGCAACTGAAGTCCTCGGTCGCGTATAACAGCTGTTCAGGAAAAGATGCTTTCCTCTAACCGTTAGAGTCTCATGTAACCTGACTCGTGGTGAATCTGCATGCAGATGAGAGTTAAGTGCTCAATGACAGGTGAACAGGTTCATACCTGAATCCACTCTTTTGATGATCCACTCCCCAAAGGCACAGCTACGCAGACCTTGTGGAGCACAGTCCTGCTCTGACAAGTGCAGGGTTGACTGACAGGCACCAGAATTTTCGTGAGAGACCACAGGTTCCCCTCTCTCACATGTGTTTTCCTGTTCAGCTCTGATCAAGAGACGACGGAACAGTGTTTCTCAAGAATCAGATCCAAATCCGCTGGGATACTTGTTGCACAATCGATTCTGTGATCTCATCTCTGATCTATGAAATCAGATGACTCGGGAACTAGGAATCAGCATTTTCAACTATTCCCTATTGCAATACTGTGGGGTGATCTTGATGGAAAATGATGACCAGCCTTGGTATCTGGATCGTGTAGAGGGCTGTGCTGGGCTGCTAACCACTGATCAGCAGTTTAGAAATACTAGCTGCTACTCAGGAGATAGAAGGGTCCTTCTACTCAGCAAAGAGTTAAACAGCCTTGGAAACTCACCCACGGTAGCAGTTCTGCCAGGTCCTTCAGAGTCGCTGTAAATCAGAATCGCCACGATGGCAGTGAATTTTCAAAGAGGCCAAAATACAACCCTCTTATTAAAATGGCAATCTTATCGGTCTCCCTATGATGGGGGTTAATTCAAATGAAATATGTGGAACATGAAGATCGGGTTCACAATAAACATCACTGCTGATATTCAACATCGGCTCTCTCAATCCACACAAAGAGCCACAGATAGATGGAGCCCGGCTCCCTTGAGGAGGAGAAGCAGAATCCTGGGAAGGCCTCGCAGCCCCTGAGCATCTGCCTGCCCCTGCTCTTGCAGAAGCCTTCCCACGGCGGCACTTCTCCATTTGTATCCTTTCAAACCAAGGGTCTCTTTCACCTGAATCGGGGCACCAGGACGTTGACAGATGCACTGCACGTGGTGGACTTCTGTGACGCTGAGACCTAGGAATCTGGATCAGATACATCATGTTTAGAAAGCTCACAAACTTTGTCTTTTGTCTAAAATAATTGTGATTCCCCAAGGTTTGCCTGACTGTGCCAATTTGGCCAGGGCGCCTTGCTTGGGTTGACAGCATGCCTCCAGATTTCTCTGTCTCATCTTTGGCAGGATCCCACGAAGTACCAAGTGATTGGCAGCAGCCCAACAGCCCAAGTGTGCACGCCTGCCAAATCCACTCTGGCCGAGGGAAGCTTTCAAGAATGTGAAATAATAGAGGGTTCTGTCCTTCCTCCTTGTGCACAACTTGACTGAGTTGAACGTTGTGCAGCTGCGGAAAGGGGTTATCTTCTCGCCTCCTGCCCACAAGGACTTGGAGACTGAAGGTGAAACTTTCTGCCATTCTCTGTCATGCAGACATTTGAAAATAAGAAGATGGGAGAGTAATTGGGTCAAAATGTTACATGTCTTACAAATACTACCTCAGAGATTGGTTAGGTATTTCTCTTGCTTGGTCATATATTCAGGGATAATGTACATGGCTGAGAGCGATTATATGCATAATTGATCAGTACTTACAGTTCAACTAACCAGCTCACTTTAAGCTCTAAATTATCTCTGGGTCATCTACCTTGATCAACAGTCCATAAAGTTGCCAAATTTCCCACTTTACTTTATAATATATGCTAATAAATCGAAGCTGCTACTGAACATAAAAGTGACAAGCGCAGCCAGTAAACTTCACAAACACGAGCATAAATATTTTACATTGTCACTTTCAAACAGGAGACTAGGAAGGGTGTAGAATTATATTAGGGAATAATCTTGATCCAGTTTCTCACAACGTATGGCTCAGAAAACCAAACTTATTACTGTCGAGTAAAAGCTGCTCAGAGTGAGTCCCTGTGGGTTTCTGAGACTAACTGTTTTCAGGCGTAGAAAGCTCAGTCTCTTTTATTCTAAGATGCTGGTGATTTCAAAGAAGCAAACGTGGGGGTTGCAGGTAAATGTGCAATCACTATACCACCAGGCCTCCAGTGAATTAAGAAGGAGTGAAATCCAGACTGGGAGTCCAAACTGGGAACACAGTTATCATTAGAACACAAAAATCTCCCATCCACTTTCCTTTTTCCAAAATACATGAGTGACTGAGTCATAAACATGGAAGAAATGATGCCTTCTCACTCCCCATCACAATTCAAGTTATTGGCAATTTAGTAACAGTTTCTTTCCAAAGGTTTCATTCCAGGGCTTTTCTCAGCAAATGCCCTGAAAAGTAACATTTGCTCTGCCAGTCTCATAGCCTCAGATAGCACCAATTAAATTATCTTGTATCAGGCTTAATAATGTCTTCTGCTGCAATGTATAAGTGTTCTCAGAACCTTCCTAGTGCAGAAAAATGTCTTCTTGAAGCTCAAAAAGGAAATAAATGTGAGTGTAAACCAATGGTATTTTTATACCTACAGAAAATTAAACACACAAAGTACTGCAAATATTAAAGGAGAGAACTGCATATGACATGCTGTAAAATACATACAGGTTCTTAAATGAGCAAAACTGAAAATGTCAGCAAAATTTTGTTCATATCTTTGGGATTCAGAGAATGAGAATCTTTCTGCCTTACATGCACCTAGAAGCGTATTGCATGCACCTAGAAGCATATTGCAGAAGCATATTTGACTTAAGTACATTGAGTCAAAGATCTTCTGAAAACACTTGTAGCTAATTTCCCCAGGGGACATCAGCAGAATTTATTGTTGAAAATGTGAAATATAGTCAATGATTTTGTTTGCCACCATGCCAAGTAACCACATATACTCCTTTGTAGCACATCTTTGATGAGATGAAGATAAGCAATGGACACTTGAAGCACAAAATGGCCTGAGGTCACCTAGTTACCCACTGGTTTTAACCTCACCTTACCTACAGTATAATACGACATGAGCCCAGGTTACAAAATTTCCACTTAGGGAAACATTCTACTTGCCACTTCATGACTTGAAAGAATGTCCTTGCTTGGAAATATTTGAACCAGGGCCTACTCATCAAAAAGTCTTTATCACTATCACTTGCTGTAATCATTGAAAAGGCTTCACATTGTGCTTCCCCCCCCCCTTCAACTACAAAATAAAAACAAAACCCAAAGCAAACTCACTGTCATCAAGTCGATTCCAACTCATACCAACCATACAGGACAGGATAAGACTGTTCCTGTGGGTGTCCTGAACGGTATATTTGTTGTGGGATAAAAAATACCTTTCTTTCCTGGAGCAGCTGCCCTTTCCGTTAGCAGTCGATTGAGTAGTCACAGGCCACCAGAAGTTAAACAGGAAGGGTGCGCACCCAGGCAGACGTACCTGCAAATGCTTCAAGACAATGTTTGAAATGCATCTCATTTATACCCCGACTGTCTGTATGCATATTTCCAGTTGCTTTACTTTGGATACAGTTTTCTATGTGAAGCATGATCATTATACTATGGACACATTTTGAGAGGAAAAGACGGCTATAAATACGATGTGATAATGACTGGAATGTTTGGGAAGGACAGGAGGAGAAAGGAAGGCAAGTACAAACTCTTGTAAAATGCAAAATAAACTGTGAACTGGGAATTGGCATTTAATCCTTTTTAAACCCACTCTAACTAGTAAGCTCTGTCATTCGAAACAGCATTGCAAGCTTCCCCTTAAATGAATATTCAACTCCAATTTTGAAGGATTGACACTTAAATTTCCTGCTTTGGCAATAAATTCAATGTTGAAAGTAAGAAAATACATATATATGTATTATATATATAAATGGGGTAAGAACAACAAATTAGATAGACAGATGATGGGAGAGAAAAAGAGAAAGAGATGTGAGATGCCTAAGTTAAAAAACACAGGTTTCAATTCTGGGTTTATATTAATTATTTGTAATTCAAATAACTTCTTTTTAAAAAATGGATTTTATATTTTCACAGTAAAGATATTCAACATGAAAATATTTTATATGATGTAAAAGAAAACATATCAAACTTCTCAAATACTTATGCTGATTTAATCCTAAAATTCCTGGAAGACAAAGCAAAAATAAAAATAAACTATAAAAATAAAAAATACAATATGCCATATGCATTTATTTATTCCAGAAAACTCTTTTAGGCAGCAAATATATTAGAAACCTTTGTCTGATGTCAAATTTGAAAGTGACTTCCTACTTAAGGCAAAATTGAAAGATAGAATATAAGATTTCAAATACTGTTGTATAAATTACAATGAATTAAGAACTTCTTATAGCAACATCTGATGTTGAGCTTCAATAAAGCAGAGAACATAACAATTAAACATAGCACATTCAATGTATGTTAACATAACAAATAGTCAAGCCAAGACATCAGGAATTCAAAATAAAAAACTTACATTTAGTTTATCCCAACTCGTGGTGACCTTATAGGATAGTACAAACTGCTCCTGTGTAAGTTTGCAAGGTTTTAATCCTTTATAGGAGTAGAAAGCCCCATCCTTCTCCCAGGTAGTTAGCCCAATTCTGAACCACTACCCCACCACGACTCCTGGAAGGGGATGTGGGAGTACCATTCTTTAACAGCAACACATTTTTTTCCTTAGTGTCTTGGTTTGTATGCATGCTCCTTTGGGTATTTATGACACTGATTCAAAAAATTGCATGGGAGAGTGGACATCAGCTCTAGTTTCTTAAGTACCATACTTTCAACTAATGTAATATTTATTTATTACCTTATCATCCTAGTTTTAACATGAGAAGAATTCAGATACACAAATTAGAGGACAGGATTTTTTTTAAGGATTTGAAAAAAATGATGAGCAATTAAAGGACTTCCAAAGAAAGCTATATATGGAACCATTATGCCTAGTTGGTTAGTCATTGAGCTGCCAATCACAATGTTAGTTTTTCAAATCCAGTAGTTACTCAGCAGTCTTTTAAAACTTACAGGTTTGAAAGCCAAAAGTGGTTTCCTTTGTCCTATAGAGTCACTGTGGGTTAGAGGCTATTAGATGGTGGTGAGTTTTTCTATTGGGTTTAGAGACTGTCCAATATATACAAAGACTACAAGTTAGATGCTTGAAAGCTGGAACAGAGCTTCAGAAGAGTGGAATGTAAAAGGGATTATTGAAAAGGCACATATAGGGGCATTTTGAGAGCAATTCAGAATGTCAAAAATGTGAATTTTGTAGCAACTTTCATAAATATTCTGAAGATATACATTTTTCTTCAGATCAAGGAGTAAACATTTCAGAACACATTTGAAATATACCAGTCAGTGGATAATTCCTGCTAAATGATTCAAGACGAGGTTGACCCCAAGGTTCTCTATAAGGGAAATTCTAACTTTTCTTGAGGTTGACCCCAAGGTTCTCTATAAGGGAAATTCTAACTTTTCTTTTAAGAGTTTTTCTGCACAGGTGGAGAAGAACTGGCAATGCAGTGGATATGAGTTAAGGCCAATCCACAGGGTTGGCAGTAAGCAGAAAGCAGAAAGCAACAGTAACTCTCTGGGAGAAGCTGGACTTTCCACTCCCATAAACAGCTACAGCCTCTTCAATTCATAGGGCACCACTCTGAGTCCAGATTGACTGGATGGCAACAAACTTGATGCTGGCTTCCATACAGTTGGGGAAGTTGTACAATCTTATAACAAGATGGGAACATGTTAATTTTAAGAAAGTAGTTTGAACTCCAAGAGACCCATTTAGGATTTCAGAGCGTTTGAATATTTGTTAGAACAAACTCACTACAAATCAGTCATTTTTGACTCACAGTTACCCTATAGGACAGAGTAGAAATTGTCCTATGAATTTCTGAGGCTTTAAACCCTTATGGGAGCAGAAATTGTCATCTTTCCCTTGGAGAGCAATTTATGGACCCCAATAGTTGAACTTGTGGTTAACTATCAAACTTATGACTCACTAAAGCCATCAGGGCTCTTTATTCATTGCAAAGCAGCTCTTATTTCTGTCCCTTTTTTAAAGATAACAAAGTTTAGCTGCCTGCTATTCAGTTTCTAATAAAGGTCAAGTGATACTTTGTGATAATTCCAAGTTCATGTAATCAGCAGGTCAAACATACCCAAAATTAAGTCTAATATTTGAAGCACAAAAATTTGTGTTGTCCAGTTTTGCCAGTTATATGCCACTGTACATGTTTGTTTGACCTTTTAGAGCTTGTTTCACCATTGGTGAAATCAGCTAATACCTACAATCATAGTATAAGACCTGCTTTGGTCATTAAATAAGATAAAGCTTCTGACGTCACCAGTGTGCTGTCAGGTAGAAAAAAAAAAGGACTTCATGTAAATGATCTACTAACTACCAGTGAAGAACAAAACCTAGAGATGGTCATTTTTTAGTATCATCTCTCTCAATTAAAAGCTATCATATTGTTCAGATTAAACTCACTAACACATCAATATTCTGTACCTATATGGAAGAAAAGAGTTGGGCATGCTTATATAATATGCTAAGTAGCTTCACAAATTGTAGAATTTTATAATAAGGGGAATAAATTCAAAATGGAAATAAAGTACAATGGAATTTCCTCACAAACCTGTTGAAGTTCCTTCCCTCCACCCACCTCTTTGTCTATGACTTCAATGGTAACAAACAAATACTTGAGGTCATCACTCTGAACAACAAATATTCTCAAGAGTTTAGCTTGGGTTGCTAGAATTACATCTAACTTTCAGTTAACAAAAAACCAATCATCTATGTCTTTGGTATATATGTATCTTACTTAGGGGTGCTTCAAAGAATTGCACTGGGGTCTGGTCTATAAGCAATCTTGGTCGATATAAGATTACCACAATCCCTGAAACTAGAGACCTGGAGAAAAGCCCATCTTTTATGAACATGGGTTTTGGAGAGGAGAATGTTTGTTTGGAAGAGCTGACACGTGAAATATAATACAAAAAGGGAAGAATATGCTCTATTGATTCCAGAGTCAGTAATCAGTGCTCACTATAAAGTATGAGTAAACATGGTAAGGATCTTACAGACTAAAAAAAAATGTGTTCTCTATCTTGAAAAGTCTAAAATACAATAGAAAAGACAACAGTTTAAAAGAAGCAAGATGGAAAGAAAATACTTGAATTATAGAGAAAAAGGAAACTGTTTTTATCCCAATTCAATTAACTCTTAGATTTCTGATAAAGTTAAAACATCAGTTTTTCTGAATATGTTTCTTCTATGTATCTTTCAGCTTTCTACAAAAATTAAACATGATATATTTGAAGCACCCAGGGAAGTCCTAACACATTGATGATAGTCCATAAAGATAGTTCAAAGGTGTAGAAACTGACAGTTTTGACCAAAAATTAAATAATTTTTTTAAAAAGCTACTCTGACCAATTTAAATAAAACAACTTAACTAATTAAAATAATATACTAGGTAAGGAAATTTTCTGAAATTTTCTATTTATTTACAGTTATCTTTGGCATGTCTCCTACCCCTGTACCTCTTCACACATTTGGCAAATATTTAGTGGTACAGAAAATTATATGGATTCCAAAAATAAGAACAACATTTCTTCATCTGCTATTTGGGGGTTTCCTGTGATATAAAGGTAGTCTCCAATGTACAACAGAATTGAGTTATGATAAACTTATGATCTTCTTACGACCTTTGGGAGAAGTATATCACATTATTTGTAGTACATGTTAGGCACAATGTTGTAATACATATTTTGCTGGTTACCATTCTCATGCCAACCTCAAAGACAAATAAAAATCACATTTATAGAGACACTGATAATAAAGAATGACAACAATGAAGTTTTCGGTTGTTGTTGTTGTTTAAGTATTTAACTGACTTAAAAGGGACTCATTCTTTGCTACCTGGGGAATACATATACTTTTTCTTTCTGTTTAAAAATAAGCTAAAGTAATTGGATGCAGGTACATTAATCTTGAGGGGAGGTGACTCAGTTACATTCAAATACAAAAGATTAGGGAAACTCTTGATAATAGAGAAACTCATCTAACAGTCCATAACTTCCAAAAAAGATCACCACAGAAACTGTTCTCAAAATAACAGCAACGTTCAAGTGGAAACAGTCAGACAGGAAAAATGAATAGACTTGATTAGGGGAAAGGACCAATATACACCATTCTATATATATGTAGGTTTGGCAGATGATATTTTTAGAAATATAATTGTATGTGCATATCTGTGCTTATAATAAAGCAAACAGGAGCCAGAGGTATATAATCTTCTTAATCAAAACCAAGCACCAGGAAGGCATGCTTTACTAGGTTTGGAGATTTGGGGCCCTAATCAAGGAGGGCATCACCGTTAATTGTCATAACAAAATTCTACGCTTGTGCATAGCAAATGGGTAGGAAGCGCTTGTAAGCCATCCACTTAGGTGTTACCACTGGTCCCTCCTCATCCAGAACAACAACCACAGGAGTGAAGAAAGTTAAAGACATATGGAAAGAATGAATTCAAAGTTCTAATGGACCCTGATAACACCAGTCTGTGAGACACAGAGACCCAGAAGAAAAAAAAAAGAAACCCAGAAGAAGTAAAGGTACTCAAGAGTCCATCACACAATGAGTAGTCTGAAAGAAAGCAAACAAAATTTAAAAAGGTCTTGCCATAACTGGGCAAGTTGTTAAGTCAATAACCATTTCCAGTGATCCTGTATGATGCTCTAGAACTCCCCCTATGGGTGTCTGACACTGTGACGATGAACAGGAACAGAGAGCCCTAGCTCTAACTCGTAGTTACTGGAAGTTTTGAACCACTGGCCTTTAGAATCTCAGCACTGTGCAGCTACTATACCACCCAACCAATGGCTTGAGGGATGCACGCGTTCCCTTTGAGATTAAAAAGGCAGGTAGCATTTACATAAGGACAAAATTCAAGACGGGTAGGAAATAAAGAGGAATGAAGCTAGAAAACAGGGAATAAGTAAAATAATAGATACTACATTGTGGAGATTGCAAGCTATGACATAGAACAAAATGCATATGAATTAATGAAAGGAAAACTGGTTTGCTCTTTAAGTGGTCACTCAGTTCCCAATTCAAATTTTAAAAATGAAAAAGTGCCCACTTTCAATTATCATCTTTGGAGGAAGAAATAATTTCTATGGACCACATTTGGAAAAATGCTACTTTATGAGTTGAGAAGCATGTGGAGTGTCAAACAATTAGGAGCTATGAATTTTATCAACTGCTGAAAGATATGCTATATGGCTATAGTAGAGTTGAAAGCTAAAAGCATCCTAGATGGTAGACTACGTTTCTTGATAATCTTCCCCCAAGTACATTTTAGAATTTAACCTATTACCTATTTCATATAGCTGAAACTTAGACACTCCCCTCCCTGGTGACAGTAGGACTAAGGTAGTCAATTCAGCCCAAACGTCAATGACAAATTTTCCTGAAAGATATAACATGGAGATGAGACGGGGCATTAAACAAATTTTAAAAAATAACAAGAAGAATAAGAACTTAGTGCAATGGGGAAATTACTGGTTTCCTGTGTGGTTCTGGACGTGTGACTGCTCAGAACCTTTTATAAATGCAGATTCAAACCTATTCACTCACACATTCGAATGAAAAGCTCTGTGAGACGGTTCCAGCAACCTGCTTTAATCAGCCCTCCCACGGAGTGCGCAAAAGCTGGACAAGAGCAAAGGAAGATGAAATGGCTGACACATTTCACTTGTGGTTGGGATGAAGAATACTGAATGAATGGTGGACTACCACCATCCTCCCAACAAATCTGTCTGAGGGGAAACACAGCAGCCCAAATGTTCTTTAGAAGCAAAGATGATAAGACTTTGCCTTGCTTGCTTTGGAACATCTTCAGGAAAATAAAACCAATCTCTAGAGAAGGTCATCATATTTGGTATAGGGATGTCAGCGAAACCCTCCAGAAGTTGGATTGAACACAACAGACAATGTTACAACAGTGGACAATGGTGTGGGACTGGGACGTGTTTCATTCTGTTCATTCATTCATTAGTTGCCATGAGCCGGAACCAATTGTACATTAAGCTCCAACACCCAGGTAGTGCTAATACACACTAAGATTGGAAAATTTTGGTCTGAAAAGAATGCATTTCAACCGACAAGTTGAGTAAAATTATAAAAAATCATTTTTAACAGTTGCAAGGTGGTTCCCATAAAAAAGCAGAAACTAGTCCACTCTTTTAATTATTAAAAAGGTACATAAACCTAAACCCAAACCAAAAGTATGAAAAAGAGATGGGCTGAGGAAGAAGGCAACATCCTCTCTCTTCAGAGGCCAGGTTTTCAAGTAAACATCACTAACACCTCATTAAAAGTTAGCTCATGGCACTAGGGGTTTTCCCAAAAGGCAGTGGTTGTTGTGTTGTGCTTTGTTTTGCTTTATAATCTAGAAAGCCGTCAGCCTCCGAAGAATTTTTATAATGAATTTCCTGTATCCAGAAAACAATTTCTGTAGTCTCTGTGAACAAATGGTGAGTGAGGTTAATTGAGGGCTCATTGAAAGCACAGGTCAGCAAAGCTCAATGCTCATTTGATGAACAGTAGTGGGGGAGGGGGACCAGTGTCAGTGTTGTCTATATGTCTTCATCTAATTTTTTCTTTTTTGGCTTTAATCCCAAGAGATATCGCCAAAGCATCAGACCTGGGGGGGGGGGGGGAATGGCATGGCCTCAGAGCACAAAAGAACAAGCTGGCAGGCTTCTAAGGTAGAGCTGTCCTAAAATAGCCCTCTGCCTGTAAGCCTCCTGAAAGTTTAACTGCCAAGGGAATTGCCTCTGTTAGCATTCACTTCCAGCGACCTACCAGCAAGAACACAGTGGTGGAGGGCTGCCTGCCTGCCGATAGCTAAAGAGGTGGTTTCCATCCCCGGCATCTGCTGCATTGTTAAGGGAAAGCAGATGGAGAGGCATGTTTAAAGGGATTCGGGTTATTTATATTCACAATGGAATGTCCCTATATTGGGGCCCTAACATAGCGTAGGAAATCCTCTTGTGATGATATGCATAAAGCCACATTTGTTCACATAGACAAATGAAGAGTCGTTTCTACCAAAAATAAAAGTTATATTCAAATGCAGAACACCATGACAAATCAGATCCAAAGGGAAAGGAAAAAAGCATAAGCCCTTGGAGGGCACAAATAATTAACCACTGGACTGAGAGTAGAAGAAAAGCAAGGTAAATGCCGGTTTACTTGTGCTTATTTCTTCATCTGCAGTGAATATGCTTTTCACCACACTATGTGATGTTTGGTTCAGATTAGAAAATAGGTACCAGTGAACCCACAGGAAGCAAACACCCCATCCCTGGCCAGGATTATGCACTTGAGAAGAGGCTTTGATTCTCTGAGAAGGTGCGATAGAGACTGAGACAGAGGTTGATGCCAGTCCAACCAGAAACAGAATCCTTGGTAGAACAACAAGTGAAACAATTCACTACAGATTGGTGTATAAGAACAAGTGAACTCCTGTTTTGTCTTGATTACTGGGCATTCTGACATCGGCTGGTTTATTGATGGAAATGCTACCATGTCAGTCCCCCTCAGAGACACTGGAAAGGGCCAGTCTGTGAGTCATACGGAGCAGTCCACTTTCTGAAAATATGGTTGGTCAATAGCTGCTGAATTGACATGACCCATGCCCAGGAGTGCTCTGCTCACAGGGGTGGGCATGGGTCGTGATCAATTCAGCAGCAGTTGACAAACAATAGCTTCAAAAAGTAGCATGGTATGTTAGTACTGCACGCTAAAAAAATACTTTGTCCTATTTTAAGAATAAAAGTGCTAGCTTTCCTTAGAAGCTTAATCACATAATCTCCTTAGATCTTCCTCTCCAAAAAATTGGGTCAATGAAAAGAGATGATGAACTATTAAAAGCACCGTAAGAGGAAAGGGAATATAGTTATACACATGGTTCCTGGCACAATCATTAGATCTATTGTTGGTTACAGTTAATGCCTACACCTTCTAATAATTATAGATGCAATAATCTAATAACTATATCTAATAATTAAAGCTAATGTTCTATAGGTTTTATAAGTATGTCTAATTATTCAAAAAATTATATTCATTAGGACTAATGAACATACATGGGACCTTCAAAAAGTTGTTGGAAAATTTTATTACTTTGTAATCCCAGTTTTTGAGAAATTTTTGAAGCCTCCTCGTAAAAGAAGCCTAATGCTGTGGTGAATAAGCATCCACTGCTACATGGAAGTTTGCTATTTCAAAACTACCAGGGATTCATGGGACAGTGATATGTGAATTGCCTTCCATAAAATAATTTCAGCCTTAGAAACCTTATGGGTCAATCGTACCCCAACTCAGGATTATCTTGAAGACAACAGGATTGCACTTAATGAGCTTACAAGGATGTTCAAAATACATTGGTACCAAATCTTAGGAGCTTTTCTTTAAAAATCAGCAAAATGCGAAGCTGCGTTTCTCAACACACCCTTCATCTATGTCTCTAATTTTCTGAAGGTGGTATTTCCATCTCCCAACCTCTTGCTTGAAGAATGGCTTTTTGGCAGTTTGGGCATCCTCTGGGGACTCCCATCACATCCCTTTGAAATGTTCTTTGAATTCTTGCAGCGTGATGTCGATAGGGGCTGGAGGAGGGCTATAGAGAGCCAGGGTAACGTTTCCCAATAAAACTATTGCAGGACAGCTCTTGCTATCCTCGAAGGGGGAATGAACAGCTGCATTTGCATGATGGATAAAAAGATTACTTAAAAAAAAGAAACAAGAGGGCTGAGCCCTGGTGGCATAGTGCTTGAGTGCGGGACTGCAGCCCATGGGCTTGGCGGTTCAAATCCAGCAGCGGGTCTCCAGGAGCAAGGCTGGGTAGCTCCCATGATCACCCGAGGGCAGTGATGCCTCCCCAAAAAACCAAACCAAAACAAAAAAAGAAAACAGAAAGAAAAAGAAAACAAACAAAACACCAAAAACATTGTTGGTACTACTTGCTTGGCTTTATTTTTCAATGCAGTTTTCAAGTTTCTTAAAATCCCTCCCTAAGGATTAGGAAGGGAGGGTGGGAGAGAAAGGGAAAAAATGAGGAGCTGAAATCAAGGACTGAAGTACAAAGAAAATGCTTTGGAAAGGAAGTTGACAATATATGTACAAATGTTCTTGACTTGGTGGATATACATATGGATATTGGTAAGAGTTGTACAAGCCCCCAGTGAAATGAATTTTGTGTGTGGGCCTCACTGCATCTGGTGGTTGTGGGAGCCACCCAGTGCCGCTTCTGAGAGCCTCCTCTGGATTTGAACCGCCAAGCCCGCGGGCCGCAGTCCCGCACTCAATCACTTACGCCACCAGGGCTCAGCCCTAAAATGATTTCTTAATTTAAAAAAGACTCAAAATACTCTTGAGATATCTGACTAAAACGGTGTAAATTTTGTAGTGGAGTTAAATTCTAGGCACTAAATTTGCAGGAGGCTTTACAGTAAGGAACCCGGTGACTATGGACAGTAGGCATGGGACTGCTAACCACAAGATCAGCAGTTCAAACCAACCAGCAGAGAAAGAGAAAGCACTCTGGCTTCAAAAAGACCGATGGCCTTGCAAACTCAATACAGGGCCGCTGTGAGTCAGAACTGACCTGATGAGACTTAGCTAGTTTACAAAGGGAGCCATAAATGCACTTTGTGTCTCTGCATACATGCAGCCTCCATTGAGCTTTTTCTAACCATTGACCAGCAAAGGTGCAAAGCGTTGTCCATGGGCAGAGAGTATTTGAAAGTGGATTCCTGCAACTGCCATGAAATTTGCATTGTGATGTTTCAAGAAGTGGATGAAGCACTGAAAGCACTCACTTTTCTATACCAGGGAATTTTGAAGACGGCTGCGCAGTCACTTGAATGGAAGAGATCCCTCTGTGTACCCATTCCAACAAAGGTGACCCAAAGGAGTGCTCACATTATAGGATAATATCATCAAGGTCACATACAGGTAGCTTTTTGCTCAAGGTCATCCAACCACAGTTGCAGAAGTACAGAGATCCAGTTCAGGAGAGGACCTGACACAAGGGATATCACTGTTGCTTTTGTTAGGTTCCATCCAGTGGGCACCGACCTATAGCCACCCAATGCACAACCGCCTCCACACTTCAGTCTCCAGTTATCCAAAGATCACACACACCTGTTCAAACATGTTTCGTTGAGAGTAAGTTCATGAATACATGTATGGGAATCCTGAGAGAAGTAGTACTATACAGTCATCTATTATCAATCATAACCATACACAGTTATAGTTTGTCTCATTGTAGTATCCATGGTTGGCAAGATTGCAACTACCCTCTACAAAAAAAATATCTACAGGGAATGTGTTTGTTTTTTCTTCTGCCAATTTTGGTACTTGGGATATTCTTTTCCACCACCATAATTCAAATTCATATGACACATAAGCAAACTCTCACTTGATTATTTCACTTTACAAGAGTGATTGTGCTTACTTAGAGAGCTCTTAAGCATGACTTTTTTCCTAGAGCTCATTGTGTCATTTTCTTCACCTTCAAAATTTTAAATTTATCTGATAGTGGGTAGAAAAGAAATGAAACATTCAAGCAAGTATCCCCAAAGACAAGGTGCCCATTTCCACCATTGTGTCCTTGCTAAATTATGAACTGTTTTCAATAGGGATGACCTCCAATTTTTTTCGATGAATAGACATGATTCTCACTCTTTGAGATCCATTCCACTTGGGAATTGAAGTCTCCTTTGTATGGTAATTATATGTATCAAGGGATTTCTGATTCATAGCAGCAGGGAGTGTACAAAATGAAATACTCCCAGTCTGGGGCCATTCCCCTAGCTACTGCTGTTGTTGCAACCACTGTGCCCCACCATCTCATGGAAGAGATGCCCCACAACTTGTCAAGGGTGATGCTCTTCTCCCAAGACTGGTCTCCCAGCTAATAATCCTGAAGTACATGAAGTGACCCATAGATTTCATTGTATCTAGGGAGTATTCATTCTTCTGTCATAGGACTCTTATGAACATTCACAGGACAAGGAGAATATGTTCAACATTTTCATTGAGTAGGTGAGGTAAGGATGAGTGTGTGAATGCCACAGAAAGATCATGAGGAGAACCAACATCGTGGTGAAAGGGAATGCTATTTGAATTTGCTGGAACTTTCTTGGATTGTAATCTTAGTGAGGGAGTTTCAAGGGAGTCAGTGTTTTAGATGCCATTTTATTCTTTAGAGACTTCAGATGATTAAATCTGTAAAACAAAACAAATGAATTCTGAGCACAAATTATTTCATTGTTAATGTTCTTATATCTCTGGCATTACAAAGACACATTCACTTTTTATCACATGGTATGCATGAGACAGGGTATATCACATGGTATAACTAAGTGAATGATATAAATTCTCATTTGATTCCCATATAAGCAAATGTAGAGGATGGGTATTGTTATTATTATCTATGGATTTATTACATATGAAAAAGTAAGGGCAAGTCATATAAAGCAAAATGGTATTTTAAGTATAAAAACCTATAGATCAAAATAATAGTGAAACATCTAATATGCAAATAATTCCTAAAATATCTGCGTAATAAAATGGTATTTATATATGCAATAGTTTACTACATTCCATGAGGGGACCTGATGGCACGGTGGTTACATTTTAGGCTGCTAACAGCAAGGTCGATGGTTCAGAACCATCAGGTGTCCTGTGGGTGAAAGATGAGGCTTTTTGATTTCTTCAAGAGTCACCGTCTCATCATCTCACAGGGCCAGTTCTACCCTGACCTCTAGGGTCATCATTGACTTGATGACCATGAATTTCATTTTTTGTTTGTTTATTCCAGATGCCCAGGGTGCCCCGGTGGAGGAGTGGGTTACTGGATGGGTGATACGTTCAAAGGCAGCAGTTCTAAACCACCAAGCCCTCTGTGTGTGAGCAAGATGAGGGTTTCTGCTCTCATAAAGATTAAAAACTTGGGGACAAAAAAGGTATAGAACCCTAGAAAGTAGTACTGCAGTTTTAAATCCTCTAGCTATGATTGCTGAAGTTTGGGGTACATATCAAGACTATTTTAAAAATGTGAATTGTACCAGTCATTTAAAATATGGAACTAAATCATTGGCAAAGCTAGGCAATTTTAGAAAAGAGAATCTGAAAGCCATCTGGAGAGATGATCACTGAAATTCAGAAATGGATGAAATGTGGAATCATACCAACACACCTGCCCTTTCCTCAACTGAATTCTATATTGTTGTAAACTGAGACTCTTCCAACAAATATGGGAAGGTCTTTTGGGGATTTTTAAATAAAGTTTAACTAATTTCAGTCCTGAAAAGAGAGAAATACAAATTTTATACTTGGGGTTGAAAAAAATGAACACAAATCCATTCTACATCCTCCATTATATAAAAAAAGAAGAACAAACAGAAACATAGCCTTGTAAACATGAACCCACTACTATTGATTTAATCTCAATTCATAGTGCTCCTCTAATAGAGGACATATCAAAACTCCTTAGCATTTTAAAACTGTACAGCTTTACAACAGTCCTCAACTTTTCTAATACCACAATATTTTCATACAGTTCCTCATGTTGTGGTGACACCCCCCCCCTTGCACACAACCATAAAATAGTTTTCCTTGCTAGATCATAGCTGTAATTTTGCTACTGTTTTGAATCAGGCAATCCCTGTGACCCAAAGGGGTCACAACCCACAGGTTGAGAAGCCCTGCTTTATAAGCACATACAACCACATCTTTCTCCCTCTGAATGGCAATTGGGTTTTGTGGTAGCCATCTAATGTGGTGTCAGTTTGAGGATTAAGAGTGTAGGGGTGGAGTCTAGCCTGTCAATATGGAGATAGCCAATGAGACCTCTGTGTGGACGTGGCCTCCTGAGAACTCTGGGAAATGTGGTAATTCCTGCTTTGAGTCAAGAGACACGATCTCTATCAGTTCACTCCCTTGGAGACACTCAACTGACAAGGCTGGCTTTCTGTGAGACACCCTGAGAAGTCACGTGCACTGACCATGATAGCCCTAGGAACTGGAGAAGCCACATGGGGACACCTCTCAGCACTGAGCTACTTAAAATACCACTGGTCCCAAAGACTTTCTACCTACTGGCTTGTAATCATTCTGCATTTGGCATCATTGCATGTGTTTCATGAGTCTGAAGAGGACTTTATAGATTAGTATCAGACATAGGGGCCAATGTTGGACTTATGACCTTGGACTGGAGTGGGTTGGGATGTTTTCCTAATGTACAACTACCCTTTATATAAAACTGTCTTATATACATATGCATGTTTATGAAATTGTTTCTCTAGTTTACCCTGACTAACACAGGTTTGAAATGTGGACCTGGCAGTTAGTAACCCAATACTTAGTGTACAATAGCACCAGGATTCCTAAAGAACTTGAAACACCATGGAAAACATACTGAAAATCATGGTAGTAGACAAGATACAGAACTCCTAGAGTCCACTTACACATGAGGAACACTAGAAAAATGTGTGCCCTTCTATTCTAATTGCCCTCGATCCTCTGAGCATACTGCCTAGTGAACAGATCAGAGTGAAACTGTGGACAGTGGGATATCAAAAAGGCGTGTGATAGAGCTGCATGACACATGGATTGATTTACAAGATCAAAAACATAGCTAAGGAGAAAAACTCTTGGAATGGATGAGGTTGGCCTGGGGACAGGAAGCTATCATCAGCCAACAAGGGGATGTGGTAGCAGGTGGCTTACAAACAGCGGTCAATCACTTGGTCTTACCCAAGGATGTCCTGGAGAGTTGTTTGCATGAGTTGGAGAGAGTTTCGATTTTACTCGATAGAGAATGAATTGAGATTACGGAGGGAAGGGACTGTTGTGAAGTGGGGGTGGGGTGGGGTGGGGTAGAATTGCTCGAGCAGGCAAAGGAATATAAAAAAAAAAAAACCATAAAAGACTGGTCCTAGCCCTAACATATTTACCCTGCACTGTCATGGGATAATCAGAGAGATTCAGAGTAAGCACGTAGATACTTTTATTGTCATTGGAAAGAATTATTTTATACATGTTGAAATTGATCCTAAAAATATGAGTCTTTGCCTACTTTTCATATCCTTTCATTTTATTTCCCTGTTCATTCAACTTTGCAGTATTTAGTTTTAAAAAATTCACCTCTGGCAATTTAAAATAAATTTCAGAAACCTTCTTCGCTGATTATTTGAAAAGTGCAGAACTAAAAGTATATATGTCAGTTATCCATTGCAGTCTGTGTTGGGATAAGTGATGTCGAATTTTGAGCAAGATAGTTTTTCAGGTAAATTCACACGGATCAGGAAAAATGAACATGCATTTTGTGAATCTGATTTGTGAATGATTCTGGGTCAGTGGATCGTGGAAGAGGACCGAGGAGTCTTCTTTTTGTTTGTTTGTTTTAAACTCTTTGATTGACTTTTATGCTCCCGATGGTTTTGAAACCCTAAAAGCAAACACAGCTTTCTAGGTGTGCATCCATTTATTAAATTTATGATAAAATGTCTCATAACTTGAATCGCACAATGGAGAGCAAGGGCACAGAAAGTGCAAGGCGTCTTAAAAAGGTCTCCCCCATCTGGAGAAGCAGCAGGTGGTGATGGCTGCCATCAGACTGACCAAAGCAGAAGCCTGTGAAACTCTCCACTTGGCTGTGTGTGTGCCACTTTGCAGGCCTGAAAACACTAACGCTACTTCAGGTTACGTAGATTTTTATATGACCTATATTACAGATATGCGATATTTACCTGAGGCTCCTGTTAAACTGTAGATTCAGAGTCTCTCTGGGGAAATGCAAATTCTCAGCAGAAGGAAGAAGAGTGGTTCATCTGAAGTCAAATTTAAAGATGCCCAAATCTCCAAAAGACTGTACCACTCCATCAACTCCACTACCATCCTTTACTTCCTCCATCACGTGCCCTCCCCTCAGCATTCCATAATGCAATAATGCAATGTCTCACAGAACTCAGGAAAGAAATGGCTCACTTAGTTCTGAAGGCTAGCTGGCCTGAAGTCCATGGTTCCAGAATCGAGCATCCTGCACACACAGCCACAGGGATTGACAAGCCTCTGGCTCCTAAGGCTGAGGAAGCAGGTGAACTAGATTGGGCAGTAAGTCACTGGTTCAAGCCCCAAGACCAGAGATCAGACAAAATGAGCCAGATACAGGACAGTAAAAGAGTGAACTTTGCCAAAAGGGTAACAAGATCTTCATATTTTCCTTAATGCTTGATGGGGTGACAGAGATGCAAAATAGGCTGTGGTGAAAGAAGACATCTTATTTGATGGGTCCGACATAGGGACACACAAGGTCTGATGCTGAGAAGATGACTCATTTTACTCCTAGCAGGAGGGAACGCTGACCAATTCCCACTTTAGCGTTCTAAGATGTGTAATCAAAATTAATCCTTCAAACAGTCACTCCCAACTGAATCATATAATCCTATGAGCATCCCTCACATGTGCATACTTTCCCCTGATCCACCTGAAAAGAGGTGGCTCTTAAGGTGATAATTTGGAAGCAAAAACTTACAAAACATTAAATTTTTACAAAACCCAAACCTTATAAAGTATTGTAGGCATGATTTTTTTTTTCATTTCGAGATCACAGCCAATGAAAGAATCATATAATTGTATCTTCATGTGGATTACTATGTTCAATTTGCAAGTGTGAGGTATCGCACGAGAAAGCCAGACTAAGTTTTATGAGTGCAGGTCAGGTCTGTGTACTTTGCCTTTCTGTGCCCAGTATTTGACACAGAAGTGAAAACATATTACGTTCTCCAAGATATTAGCTGAATAACTGGATCAATCCATGAAACATTAACCTAGCCAAGGCTCTTTTATCTGCAGATCTTGAGACAGAGCACCCATTCCTAAGGAAATTTAGTCCCAACAACTTTCAGAGTACCCCTGATACTATTAGTTGTCCAATCTTATTTTTCATAACGCTTTAGGTTTTGAAAATGGAAATGCTTCTGGCACCGTTTTCTCCTATAACGAATTCCACTTGATTCCAGCTGCCTGGTGCGTCGACTTAAAAGTTAGTTTGAGTGCTTCCATAGCACTTTGTCCAGAGCACTACTTACATGGTGCTTTCCATGCATAATTGCATTTATAAAAAGCCCTCACCAACTGCAATCTCCCTTTCAAGAAATTGCACATATGCGGATTTACCTTTCTTCACTTTTCCACAATCAGGGGAATCTTACTTTGATTAGATGCACACCTGTTGGGGGTAATTTGAAAAAGAGGGTGGAAGGAGGTGGGAATTTGAAAATGCAAGAGAAAGGTAAAGCAGGTGGCAGAGGCAGAGAGAGGTTTTTCAAACACAGTTTGGGACGACATCCCGGAGCCGGTAAGGGATGGAGAACTGTGTTCCATGGGCTCGCAGGAGGGAAGGTCCCGGTGTGGCAGCAGAGCAAACGTTCTCTAAGTGGGTAGAGTGCAGACCTGAGCGGTGCCTACCTGACATGCGTAGTAGCTTATGTTTCGGCATCTGCGCACCGTACAAGCAGAGAAGCACCAGATGACGAAATGAAAGGTAAACCCACCTAGAGCTACATGAAAGACAGGCCTGGAAATGTGCTTCTCAAAGGTCAAACCTTGAAAACCCTACGGTGTGCTTCTACTTTGCACACAGTGCGTTGCCACGAACCAGAATCAAGTCCATAGTGACAGCAGCGGTAGATCCAATTAAAGCTGCTCAGGACTTTTTTTCATTCGAGTTATGGGATACATTTGGGTTCCCTCTGCGACCCAGAAGGCAGGAGTCAACCAGCAAAGCAGCTGACTCTTAAGCATCACAGTTTCCAACTACATGGGTCCACTTAAATGGAAATTTAGATTTTAATGCCTTGCGGCATTAGTCGTCTCTAAGTGAGTGTTTGTCTCTCCAGCCATTGTGAATCGGTATTTAAAATGACTTCCACTAGTCCTTATGAGCTTTATATCATCTTGTGTATAATCTCGGAGACCTTGAATAGCATCCTGGGACACGTAGAAAGTGCTGCTCACGAGGCTGGAAGTTCTGCCCAGGAACCACAGCACAGAGAAAAGCCATTGTATGATAAACATTGAATTGCTTTATCTGTACCATGAATTGAGGTCTGCTGTGGCACTTATCCACTATTTCAAGAGACATGAAGACAGAATAAGGACTGTGATAAAAAGGGGGGGGGAAAGGAATTCACAAAGTCACTGCTGTACCTACACAAACAGCCACGAAAACTTGGCATCTATTGCAAAGTACCTTTTTATCTTGAATTGAACATATGTATGAGATCTACATAGGTAATGATTTTCTTCAAGCTATAGTAGAAGTTTAGGAAGAAACTGGTTACCAGTGTGCTTTGGAAAGATGATGACAGAAAATCAAAGAGGTAAACCTGACTTAAAAGGTTAAAGTCTTGTCAGTTGATCCTAGAACTGATGCATGTTAGATGGTCCCCAACATATTCTGGGTTTGGTTTTATTTGTTTTTTCATATTGGGGTTTATCACAGATGAATTTTATCATTGGGGGTAACCCTCAAAGGTTATTTTTTACATATTCTTTTCTGTTTTTCAGAATATGAAACCCAGAATTAATGAGCCAATTGAGACAGCAAGTGAATAAAGAGTCCTTGGGGCAGGGGGGCCCAATGCTGGAAGAGGCAGGTAAAAGGTAGCTGATGTCAAGGACTTCGAAAAGGAAGAGAGTGTTTGTGAATGTGGTAGCAGCTGTCTAGTACAATTGATGTGATTGACTATGGAATTATATCATATGAGTACAGAATATATATGTCTGTATATATGTATATATGTATATATATGGTGTGTGATTCAACTGTTTTTTGTTACTGATGAGGCTTCTGATCAACAATAAACTATCAGTAGTGTGGGAAGGAGACAAAAGTTATACCCACATTTTTGACTGTGCCAAAGGTCAATGCCCCTAAGTTACCATGTCCCTCAAAGGTCAACTGAATGTACTATCATGATGAAAACAGAGCGTTGATTTGATATTCTACTTATATTGCCTGGTTTTCAAAACAAAAAGTATGTTTTGATTAACTCATAGTTTCATTCGTTCAATCTAATTTTTTTCTCTGAAACCTTATTTACTTGGGACATATGAATACTTTAGGCACAGGAACTTTTGGAGTCTAATCTTTTTAGCTGTAGGAAACACTGTATAGATGCTTTCATAATCATTCTTTTGAATGACTCATAATGACCCCTTTAGAGGGTTTCCAAGATTGTAAATCTTTATGGGTGAAGACAGTCTCATCTCTCTTCTTTGGGACTGCTGGTGGGTGTGAACACTTACCTTGTGTGTGTAGAAGCACCAATCTAAGCCATAGTGCCACTCAACTCCAAACCACTGAGTTGAAACAGATTCATAAAGACTCTTTATGACAGGGTAGAACTGCCGCCTTTGAGTTCCTAGCATGTAACTGTTTCTGAGAATAGAGAGCTTTCTTCCACAGTGCCACTAAGGCTTCCCTAGATGTTTGTGCAGCAATGTAAAACTTGACTGAGCTGCAAAGAGGCAGCTTTCTTTGGGATGTTAGTAGGTGTCATTTGTTGCTGTTGAGATGACTCTGATCCATGGTACCACATGTACAATAGGATATAATCTTGACCAGCCCTGTACCATTTCCACAGCTGTCCATGTGTGTTAGTATGCTAAAATTCATTCTTGTGACCATTGCTGATTTTGAGTGCCTTCCAAGGGAGGGAATACATCATCCAACACTGCACTAGACAATATGGGCAGTATCTGATGGTATCCATAGGTTTTGTTGGCTAATTTTTTGAAATACATGTTCAAGTCTTTCTTTCTAATGTGACTTGAGAATTTCTATGAGCATATAGATAAATGTACTATCAATTCACCCGTCCACACATTCAACGTCTACTTTGGTACCAGATACTTACACTCCATTACTGCTAAGACTAAATTTATAGGGTTCCTATAGCACAGAGCAGAACTTCTCCATAAGGTTCTCTGGACTGGAAATCACTATAGAAGCAGACTGTCCTGTATTTCTTCCACAGAGTCATGGATGGGCTAGAACAACTGATCTTTACATTAGTGACCAAACATGTAACCACTGCAGCATAAGAGATCCTAAAGCACTTACTGTTAGTTGTTGTTTTAGTGCCTTCTAGTTGGTTCTGACTCAGAGTGACTATGGATACAATAGAATGAGGGTCCTTACCAGGCACTGGTAATTGAAGATTCCCTCCCGAAATGGTTTCTGCATCTAATACAATAGAAAGAACCCAAAATTTTCACCTTAGTACAAAATATACACAATAAAGACTGAAACTTTATTCTTCCACAACACATATTAGCTGCATTTAACATAATTTCACTATTCTGAGACTCTTGTCTAATCAAATCAAGAGTCTAAACAGACTCTTGGCTGTTCATTTCAAACTATTGGAAAGACTTAGTAGCTCTTATACCCCTAGATATTTTGAGTCTGTTATCTCAAAAATTCTTGTTTTTTTTCCCTGTGTAATCCTTACTCAATCCTGATCTAGTCTTTGTTCTTGAAAAACATACCTGAAATAACACTGTCAATTATCAATGAGTTCCTAATTTTCTTTTTCCCAAGACCATGTCAGAGACGTGTTAGGATGATGCCCTCTTTATATGTTGTTGTAGTAATATGCCATTGAGCTGATTTACCCATAGAGACCCTATACATGAGAAAAGGAAGTATAAGACGGTCCTTTGTCACCCTCACATTCATTCCCACACCGAAGAGCCCATTGTTGCAGCCACTGTGTCAATGCAAGTTCTTGATCACTTTCCTCTTTTTCACCGCCCCTCCACTTTACCAAAAATAATGTCCTTCAGGGACATGTCTTTTCTGACAACATCTCCAAAATATGTACGTCAAAGACTCCTTATCCTTGCCTCTAAGGAGCATTTGGGCCATACTTCTCCCAGGACAGATCTGTTTGTCCTTTGAACAGTCTATAGTACTTGTAATATCATTTTCCAGCACAAATCAAGTATGTCTATTCTTCCATCTTCCTTCCTTCCTTCCATCTTCAGTGCTCAACTCTCACAGGTTTGACCATGGCATACACCATGACTTGGGTTCAGTGCACATTAATCCTCAAAGTAAAATACTTTTAAATAATCTAAAGAGGTCTTGTACAGTTGATGTATGTAACACAACACATCTTTTAGTCTCTTGAACATTTATTCCATGAGCATGTATACTATGCATGAAGTTAAATTTTGTCTCATTGGCAGGTTTTGTTGGTGATAACTAATCAGTGGCTACTTAGTAGCTACATAACATCCTATCCTATTCTGGGTAACAGTAATATTTCATCCATGTAGATATCATCACTGGCTGTGAAAGGTTATTTGAAATATCTGTTTCTATATAATCATGCTGATTCATTTTATGAGTAAGATATACAATATAAGTTATTTCTCCATGACTCTTAAGGTGCTTTTAATCACTATGCTAAGATTTATAATACTCAATTACACAATACATGATATTAAATCAAAGAAAATTTAGTTATGCCCCAGAAATTAAATTCAGGACCTCTTAATGATGTACCTATACTACATTCAGTCATCTGCTTCTGGATTAGGTTTCTAGAATATATGATATAGGGGGCACCCTGGTTTTGTAAATCCCCTATTTTTGACTAAGGTCTGACTCTTTTATCCACGGATCTACCCAGGTAAATCAAATGGAACAAAGTTTTAAACAACTAACTTTTTTTTGATCGTTTTATTGTTGGCTTGTACAACTCATCACAATCCATATTTCCATCCACTAAGTAAAGCTCATGTGTATGTTTGTTGCCATTGTCATTCCCAAAATATTTCCTTTCTACTTGAACCCTTTGTATCAGCTCTCATTTTTTGCCCTCCCTCCCCAACCTCCCTATCTCATGCATCTTTGATAATTTATAAATTATTATTATTTTGTCATGTCCTACACTGACCAATGTCTCCCTTCAAACACTTTTCTGTTGTCTCTCCACCAGGGAGGGGATTATATAGCTATTATGGATCCTTGTGATTGGTTCTCCAATTCTCCCCACCCCTCCACCATCTTTCTCTTTCCCCTCCTGGTATTGCTACTCTCATCAATGGCCCTGAAGGGTTCATCTGTCCTGAATTTCTTGTGTTTCTCGCTCTTATCTGCACCAGTATACATCCTTTGGTCTAGCCAGATGTCTAAGGTAGAATTGGGGTTATCGCAGTGAGAGGGGCAGAGCATTAAAGAACTAGAGGCAAATTGTATGTTTCATCATTGCTACACTGCACCCTGACTGACTCATCTCCTCCCTATGGCCTTTCTGTAAGGGGATGTTCAGTTGCCTAGAGATTGACTTTGGGTTTCACACTCTACATTCCTCCTCATTCATGAAGATATGATTTTTTGTTCCTTAATGACTGATATCTGTGTATTAGCATCTCATGATCACACAGGCTGGTGTGCTTCTTCCATGTGGGTTTTGTTGCTTCTCAGCTAGATGACTGCTTATTTATCTCAAGACTTTAAGATACCAGCTGCTATATATTTGACAGCTGGACACCATCAGCTTTCTTCACCACACTTTCTTATGCACCAGCTTTGTCTTCAGTGATGTTGTCAGGAAGGTGAACATAATGGAATTCCAGCTTAATAGAACAAAGTGTTCTTGCATTGAATACTTGAGTAGAGGCCCAATGTCTAGCTACTACCTTAATACTAAACCTAAAATATATGTACATAAATCTATTTCCCCATAATATATATTTTTATATGTACATGCCTATATTTAGACATCTATAAATGCCCTTCGCCCCCTAGTTTTTCTATCTTTTTACTTTCTTCTTGCCCCACTATCATGTTTAACCTTCTCTTTTTTTATCAGCGATTCTTCTCCATTACATTGCCCTTGACCAAGCCCTATCAGGCCTCCTCAATTTTAGATCTCTTGTTGTTCCCCTGTCTCTGGGTTTGTTAACACCCACTTCCTTTCCCCTACTTTCCTTTTTCCCATGTCCCTCCAGAACCATCAGTGCCAGTGTTTTCCCACCTACATTATCTAGGTAGACCTGCAGAGATAATAATATGGACAGAAAACAAGACCAAGCAAAACCAAGCAATAAAAGAAACAACAACAACGATGATGACAACAACACAAAGAAACAAAAGCCTGTAAATAGTTCAAGGTCTGTTTGTTGACCTTTAGGAGTGTTTTCTGGTTGAGTCTGATGGAGTGCCATGCCCTGGCCCTAAATTCTATTTTTGGTTTTCCCTGAGGACTTGGTTGCTCTGCTCCCCTTGATATTCTGTTGCATGCCCTAGGTGTTTTGCCAGGATGTGGTGGGGTCAGATAGGGTGTGATTCCCACACTGTGTCTCCAGTGTTGTCCCCTGTAGGGCTATGGATCAGTGAGCAACATTGCAAACACCTATCTCACCTGCGTTTATCAGAACTCCAAGTTGCAGGCAAGAAAATCTGATCAAGCAAATTTACTTGGAGAGGAATTTATTAAGGAGCACATGATAGTTTGCAGAATTACTGACAGAGGGAAATGTACAGACCCTAGGCTGAGTTTCTGGGAACAATGCCCAGGACCAAACTGAAAATTGGCCTGTGAAGGAAGCTGCTGATGCCATTGGCTTCAGAACCACGGTTCTTCTGCCACTGCTAAGACAGGGAGGTATCATGAATGTGCCACTACTGTGTCTGGCCTCAAGAGAACCAAACATCTCTGCCAAGGTGATACTGGAGAAGAGTTCTTGAAGTGTGGTCTCCAGGCCAGCAGCATCAGCTACAGCTGGTACAATGTTAGGCAGGTAAATTCTCAGACCAGATTCTATACCTTCGAATAAGACCGTCTAGGGCTGAGGCCTAATAATTTTTGTTGTTCTTATTCTTTTGTTTGAGATGTCAGCTAAAGCTTGAAAAACACTGTTTTATGAGATTGTCTATGCACCCCTCCCGCCAACGAAATCATGTTCACTCAGAGGTACCATACTTCATGTGAGAAACCTTAGCTGCAAAAGAGATTAGGATAAGGCATATGTATCAGTATTGTACTTCTTAAAGTTTTAAGTGCATATTAATTACCTGGGAATTTGTTAAGGTACAGGTTTCAATTTATTGTGTCTGGCTAAGATTTCCAACTGAATCACAGGTGATGCCAACACTGTAGCAACAGGAATCACAATTTTGACAGACACAGTCTATAGTTCAGGAGTATATGCTGAAAGGTGGATTTGTTGTGACTATTTCATATGTAATATTTCTTACTTATCTTTCTTCTAATAAACCCTAATAACCTCCAACATTTGAAGCAGAAAGAGATCTTGTACATAGGGAGGGACCTGCTGAATGTTGATATACTCTCCTATCTCTTGCTTATTATTTGATCCATTTATCTACCCATCTCTTTCTGGAAAATCTTTGGAGCCACAGAATACTATATTTTAGAAAAGAAGTCGTGTTTTCCTTAAGGCTTAAACTAAACCAGATTTGGTGGGTGGTTCCTTAAAATTTTCTCTGAGTGTGCTCTTTTGAGACTAACTTTCAATCAAAAAATAAAGCCTATACACTCAGTAATTGCTCATTCAGCTACTGTTAAGTATCCATTTGCCAAAACAGTATAGGGTTGACATATGGTACAGTATCAGTCCCTGGCAGATTCATCTAGCTACCCGGTAGTTCCTCAGTTACATTTGATCCTACCCTCCATGTTTTATTTGCATAGGAATATTTCCAAATGTCAAGCAATATTTGCTTTTCTTGCTGGGAGTACTTTGTGAGTATTAGTATTTGTTGACATATTTCTACTTTATCCATCATCATATACTCCTCAATATGGCCTCCAACCAGGAAACATATTTTCTAGCAAAGGAAATGTGGCGGGTCTTAGGGTATGCCCATTATACAAAAATGATAGCCATATTCTCTAGGCCCCATTTCAGGCCTCATGCCTCTGAACTGACTTTATTCTAGCCATGTCAATTACTAACATGATTGATTGGGACGCTGCTACTTAATGAGAACAAGGAGGCCTAGATTTGGAGCACAGAGGATTCACTGGGGTTTCATAGTATTTTCTTATAAATAGTCCTTATCATTGGAAAACCTTGGTGACCCTAAAGCTCAAACTAGCAGTAATCCATGTCACTCAAAACTAAAGATTTGGGTCACCCTGTAGCCAAAGATTTTTGCCTAACTGAAAGTATTGACATAAGGTAAGAGAAAGAAATGATAGTATACCAGCTTTAGAAGCATGAACTATGAACTGTGTCCTTTGCTTTCCCCTTTCCCTCACCCTCTCTTCTAATGCCTCCATGTCAAAAAGAACCAGTGCAGGATCAGGATGTAGATTTCAGAAATGAGCAAGTACATGATAAATAGTTGGTGGAACTTTGTGGGAGATATGAAGGCATGAAATGGAATGTGTTCCTTTTGGTTTTCCAGATCAGCTCTCTGTCACTCTCCACCTAACCTCTGTGCCCAAACCAAAAACCCACTGCCATCAATTCAACCCATAGAAACCCTACAGAACAGAGTACAGCGTCTCCCTGGGGATGCCAAGGCTGCAAATTCTTACCTCTGTCCCCTGAATGGTGGCTGGAGAGTGTGAACAGCTGCCCACTGTCAGCTTCCAATTCACAATCTTGATGAACCCGATCCATGAAAGCAATTCACAGAAAATTACTGGGGATGCAACACACACACACACACACACACACACACACACACCACAAACTCACTGTCCTCCATTCAATCCCAACCCATAGGCAACTTATATGGGATTTCTGAGACTAAATCCTTACAGGATCAGATAGCCACATCTGTACCCCATGGAAGGGTTGATGATTTTAAACTGCTGACCTTGACATTAGCAGCTCAACACCTGGCGCTGAGCACTGCTGGGAAGGAAGGCACGGTGAGGGGTCAATGCTCACTGCACCTTAGTTACCCTGACACACAGAATTAAAGAATTTGATGTTAAAAAAAGGAGTGCCTACTGAATCACATATTTTTTTGCAGTTCCATGAATCACCTGATCACACCTAATTGCAAAGACTTCAGGACTAGTGGAGAAATATAGTGATTTTAATACATACCTAATAGTACCTGTCTTAAGCAGAACACGACTAGATTAATTCCAGATATTAGAATTTGTTCAGGAGTTGATATCTCACCCTGTCCTCCTGCTACAGATCTATGAAATGATTTTTTCCCATTGCTTCAGACTATGGAACTAGCTCACTGTCCAGTTAAGAGTTAAAGATTGAAATGTTAGCCTTAGAGCCAGAGTCCTCTTGTTATGGGAAATTGTTGATAGGAAACACATTATTAGCATGAAATTAAATTAGTATTTAAAAATACTACTGATATAAATAATTTCCAGAAAAAAAATATACGTCTATTGCTTAACTGTGGAACAAAAAGAACAGGAGAAAAATTTATAATAAGATGATATGCATTTCTGCATAAAAAATGTTCAGGTATTATCACAAGCAGCCATATGAAGCAGTCAGGTGTTGATGTCTATACTTAGATTCAGCACGAATGTGGCAACTAGAAAAGGGAGTACAGGTGTGTTGCATTGGCAACTCAAATACCACAAATGGCGCTGCCACTGGTGGTGTGATTTTCTGAAGTGGTGAGCCACTCTTGATGGAGCTTCTAACAAAACAAACGACAATCTCTGCTCAATTTACATTCCTAGAAAATTCAGTATATATTAAAATCTGCAAAAATATTTTGTCTTTAGACATGACAGGAATTAGGTTTTACATGCAGATAATTAATTGTAAGCAGCTATCTCACCTATAAAATTGCCTAGAGGGACATTGAAAAGTCATTGGGTGACAGACTAGTTTTTTACTTCACGGACTAACCCACATATTGAAAATCACTGGGTCATACACGATTCATGTCAGTACTGCCACCAAATTAATATTGAGCATGGACGCACCTACATATTTCTAAGATGCCCCAGGATGTGGTACCACCCCTATTCTGAGTCACTTCAAAGGGAGGTGAGTGTGGTTAGAGGACAAGGAGCAGAGAGGGAAGTGTGGGAAATGAGTCAGTGTGAGGGTGGGGCCACTGTGTTTTTATGTATTGAGGAAACCAGCAGAGAATTTTAAAACGGAAGCCCCCAGATTTTATGCTTGATTTTAAAAGACCACTCTTTCCTGTTTACAGACTGGATTGCAAGGGTAGCAAAGTGGGAAAGGGGGGTCCCTGGTGGTGCAAGCGGTTAACAGAATTGACTGTTATAACTCAAAGGTTGTAGGTTCAAGTCTACTTAGAGGCCTTTCCAAAGAAAGACCTGTCAATCCACTTTGAATCCACTTTGAATCTAGATCACAGTCCCCCTGTGATCCACAAGGACAGGGTCACCGTGAGTTTTTATCTACTTGTTGGCAACTGGTAGAAGAGTAGACAGATCAACTTGAGAGCTTTTACAAACATAATGACAAACAAGCTGAATGACTTATGCAAGGGTGTCAGAGATACATGTGGGGGAATCTGGAGGAAAACGATTTAATTTCAAGATTGACATGAGAGAATGTGCTAATATATATGTGCATGTGCTTGCCTGGGCTGGCTGGAGAAACAAACCCAGAGATCTTCATATGTATTCAAGAAAGTGTATATATATATATATATAAATGTATGTATATGTGTGTATAGTGTGTGTGTGGTATCGCTGCCCTGCTGGGAATACGAAGCCCAGCCTTGTTCCTGGAGAGCTGCTGCTAGATTTGAACCATCAACCCTGTGAGCTGCAATCCCACACACAACCACTACGCCACCAGGACTCAGCCAGAACTTTATATTTAAAAAGCAATTTTATATTAGGAAAAGACCCCAGCCCAGGGCAGGTCAAGTCCATAAATCCGATATTAGCCCATATGTTCTATACCAGTCTATGTATTCCTCTTCAGATTCACCCAACATATACAATGATGCCAAATGCAGAAAGATCACAGACCAGTGGGTGGAATGTCTTATGGATCCAGTGGCAGTGGAAGCATCTCAGCGCTACCATGGGTCTCCATGTGGCTCCTTCAACTCCAGGACCCTGGCTTTATCACTGAATTCCATGTGGCTTGTCAACAGAAATGTGAAGCAGAGACTTTTGTGTCCCGCTTCCAAGGAGGAAGACAGAAGTTCCCAGAAACTTAAGGAAAAGGCCATGCCCACACAGAGGCACCATTGGCTATGACCTGATTGACTGGCTGGGCTCCACCCCTTTGCTCAAGTTGATAAGAGATTATGTAACTGCCACAGTGAGGTAAAGCAAGGAAAAATCAGGGATCGAAATATATGTATTTACAACTATAGGTGGTTTTCTTTAATGTGTGAGCTGATCTGTTATTCTGCTTCAGGATGACCTCAGAGACTGGCTCAAAGGTTTTTGTATGAGCAACTGAAGAAATGGTAGTCATTGTGTGAGAGAAATATTTGGAGGAGGAACAGGTATTGACGAAAATCTGTACATGCTTGTAGTGCTAAGATGCCTACTAGATAGACAAATTGGAATGTCAAAATAGTGGATGTGTGTGTGTGTGTGTCTGTGAACAACAGTGAAATAGTCAAGAGAAGTGAATGATCAAAATCACAGATGGAGTCTCTGGGTGGTGTCAACAGATAATGCACTTGGGTGGAAGACTTCAGTTCTCTCAGATGGTATCAGAAGAAGGTATGGCAAGCCACTTCTGAGAAAGCAGTCGGTGAAAACCCTATGAATCACAGGCCTCCTCTGACACATATCAGCTCACCTTGAGTCCAAATCAACTTGATCACATATGTAATCTGTAAAACTTAAGCTCAGAGAGATGAGAGTCAAGTAAAAGTGAAGAAATGCCTTGGGATTCAAGGAAGTGAGATGTACAAGATTAAATATACAATGTGAGGCAGAATTAGATGTTTTTGATATTTAAGACACTTTTTGGAAAATCTGATGAAACGTTGTAGGATCTGAAGAGTCCATGGCAATAATATATCACTGCAGATTTCTGGAGTTTGATGATTGCACTGCTGTAGTGTTGAGTTCTGTAGAAAAATGCCATGGTTGTAGGAACTGCGCAGTGAAGCATTTGGAAGTGATGGGGCAAGAATCATTCTCAAATGATGGAAGACAACTGAAGTTCTTTTTACTATACATGTATGCACTCTATAACCTGAGACTGATTCAAAATATTTAAGAATATTTTGTTCAATCTTCACAGGACCTGTACATCACACCACCACTTTATGGCATGATTTCCTTCTCTTCCCAACCCCACTTGCTCTCACCATGAATAAGATTCCCAGTTCTCTCAATTGCTAGCTTCAGGAATATGTTTTTATGTAGCTAAATTTTGTTCATTAGTAGGTAGAGCATAACAAACATTAGTCTTCACTTTAAATGCTTTTTGTTTGTTTTTATTATCCATCCTATAGATGTAGGTATTTTGCATTCCTGCCCTCTAGACCAACTGCCTAGACCTTGGTTTCGGACTCTGTTTTTCTTCAAGCCCAAAGAACTTTTTCATTCATCTCTTTTTTTTTTCCACATGACCATCCAAAAAAAGACAGAAAAATACCAACAGAGTACTAACCATGTGACAGACACCACCTTAGACACATAAAAAGAACATTTCAAAACCCCTTTGTGAAACCCAGGGTGAAATAAAAAAGACATCATTTTCAAGGTTACAATTCATATTTTAGAAACTAGAAGGAAATCAAATAATAAGGCAAAGGGCTTATGGATCATTGTTCTCTGATACTATTCCCATTGGAATGGACAGCACAGTTCTGGAAAATAAATGACCAGTGCCTGTGCCTATTAAATTGCTGTGACTCATCCTTAAAGCATTCCATTTGGATTGTAATGCTTCTGAATCAATTCTATTAAAAATATCATTAACACTTGCTTGCATCATTTACATAATGTGAAGGGACTAAATTAAAAGAGTTTGGAACAAACAGCATCGATCTCCTGGCCTGGCTACAAAGCTATTTTATGCCCCAGGATTTCTGGCTCTTATTGCAGCATCCTTTATGACCCTAGTGAATAAGTGGATGGAAGTAGCCCACACCTTAATGACCTGAACTAATGAACAAGGACTTGTCTCATCCTTATCTGTTGTCATGCTAAAGCAACTTACCCACATTCATGGACCACTGGCAGATACTCAAGGCCTACCTAAAAGGTCTGCTTCTGTTTAAGGTTAGGAGGAATTTTCTAAAACAGAATAATGCATAGGATTCCAAAGTTTTTAAGTAAATTCCCCTACTAATGTCTTACCTAAAGGTGATTTTAAATTGTGTACTATTTTTATTTTTTTTTAAACTTAAGGTGTACATTTATTTTTCTAATTAAAAAATATGAATGGATTTGCATACACAAACCATTGTTTCTCCCAGAAACAATGCTTTTATCTGAAGCATATAGGTAACAATGCTCTCTTCCAAGTAGCAAATGACCACTTTTTGGTAGCTGTTTTTCTTGTTCATATTAAATATTTGGACCTTATAACCTAATAAACTTCAAAATCCCATCACCCACTCTCTGCCCACTCTCTGCTATGGCAAAACAGAACAGATTGTGTTCTAGTCTTCAATTAAAAGAGCTAGAAAATGATAGGAACTTCTTTTTTTTAATGAATCATTTTATTGGGGGCCCATACAACTCCCATCACAATCCATACAAATATCAATTGTATGCTGGCCACATTTACACACTTATTGCCATCATCACTCTCAAAACATCCTCCCTCCCTCCAGGCCCCCAGTATCAGCCCCCTGTATTACCTTTCCTCCCCCCCCTTCCCATTGAATTCTTAGTAATTTACAAATGGTTATTTTTTCATACAGTACACTGTACAATGTGTCCCAATACTCGCTTCCTAACCTTCACTAAGTCCTGGAATTTTCCAAATTTTACAAAAACCCTTCCTTCATAGTGTCTCATATGATTGTACAAGTATGCTTATGGTCGTGATAATGTTAGGTACATATCATAGATGGAGAAAACCAACCACAAATAGGTTGGTATTAATCTTTGAGACTTCTAGACTCCACATTAAATCCATCCTTTCACGATGTACTGAGAATGGGAAGAATATATAATTACCTAGATATACATAAAGAATTCCATTTTATTTAACCCAAAAGTTCCATAAAAGATATTTAACAATGACTAAATGTATCCTTTCACTTCAGGCAAGGGTATCCCTATAACCCAACACTGAAAAGGTCCATGAAATGTCTCAGGAGAGTTTAATGTCCAGAATACTTGACGTTCTTCTTTGTGTCCAAGGCTACAGCCAAAAGAAGTTAGTAAATAGATACGTGAATGGATTGGGGTTCACATTTAATTCCAAATCCAACCTAACAATAATTTGTTCTTCTGATATTCCCCATCTTGATGCTCACGCTCATAAAGAGATCGCCGAAGATGTGGGTGCTACTTCAAAGTGAGTTGAAGAAACCAGATTGTACCCAGTGGTCAGAAAGCATTGTATCTGGGGTCTTGAAAGATTCTTTTCAAACAAGCAGTCACCTAAGTGAGGTGTCAACTATCCCTATATGGAAGCAGCACACCAGCCTGTGTGATCCACAGATTACAAATTATAAGATCCAAATCCAAAAGAAGATTGAATTATGAACATCCAGCTTACAGAAGGCTATGGATGAGAGTAGAAACCCGAAATCTGTTCACAGGATCCCTAGATGGATTAAGTGTCTTGGAGAACCCTCTCTGAGCATAGTCAAGGAATAAGAATGGCCTTCGTGTCATACAGAAGGCATTATAAATTCGATTGATTGTGTCAGAAGTAGTTAATTAAAATGTAACACCTTAATATTTGGTCCCCCTTTTGACCCATTTTAAAGTTGATTCAGTTTTAATACTTTTTTTTTAATTGAGGTGTTCCTGTGTCTTGTTTGTCATTGGTGTCGGGGTTTTTATTTGCATGATTTTGTGTGGTTTTTGATTGTATGGTTTTGTATGATTGAGTGTGGTTTTGTATGATTCTGGGCCAATGAAAGCCAGCATAAGTTGTTCTATAGAGACAGTAACTGGGTAGCGGGTAGCAGAGGAGGTTGGAAAGAAATGAGTTGCTAAGAACAAAGTGTATGAGAAGAAAATGTGTTGAGGATTGCACAAATCTTAATGTGATTGAATGACTAAATGATAAGCGATGTGATATATAAATTTCATGCCAATAAAGCTACTTTTTAAAAGAAAGGTGCATCCAGTGTGGAATAGAGTCCCAAAGCTGAGATCCTCCTAGACCCCAAGGAGGATTGATGTCAATCTCCAAGGTCCACCCAGTCCACAGATGTCAAAAGGCGCCAAGAGCTTTTATCCAGAATCAAGACAGAATATGAAGCCTTCCCTGAAAGTCAGAATTCAGACTGCTAGCGTCCTCAACTTTGACAGAATAAATTTCTAACTAAAAAAAAAAGTTGGTGAAACAATTCTCAATAAAGAAAGTGTATCTGCCAATAAGATGTCATTGAGAAGCTGAACACAGAGCAGCTTACTCTAAGCAAGGACTGACTTGGAGCTGGATTGCAATTTGTGGAAGCCATCACATAAGGCTGGCTCACGGCAGCCCTCCTGAGAGGCTTCCAGCCTCCTCGGTGAGACAGAGGAGAGCGGCCTACCCGATAGGGCCCTATTTCATCTTGTAACTTCTGGAACTACTTGAGAGGGGCACAAACTCCGCTCTGCTTTTTTTTTTTTTTAATTTTTTTTTTTTTAGGCATCACTGCCCTCAGGTGGTGGGAGTAGGCGGCCCAGTCTTTGCTCTGTGGAGTTGGAATCCGCTCTGCTTTCATAAACTTTCTGGTTTGTTTCTGAACTTCTGTCTCTGACTAATCTAAGGATTTTGTCCAACACAAGGGGAAATCTCTCAATGTTAGGTCTCTTTCTCTAAATTTCATTTTTCCCCAGGATTTTGGTCCTATAAGCCCTGGTGGCATTCATAACTCTAAATTTTATTTTTGTCTCTCTAGAATCATAAAATTGCCAAAATTCTCTACTGACTTCTCTGCCTCTTAGATGCACCACAGGCCAAGAATTGGCAAATGTCTCTCAGAGGAAAGGCAATTTGTTTCTTCGAATCTACTTAATTCTCCATTTTTCTGGAAACTTGGCCCCTTCGTTGCCTCAGCTGTTCCCCAAAGTCTTCAAACAGATTGTTTTTTTAAAATTTTGTCCAACTTTTCTAGTTGTTCTCAGTGGGAATGTTGATCTGCAGGAGCTACAAGATTGTGCAGTTTGGGATTTTAATTTTTGTGGTGCATATCTAATGCAAGAATGGATCACAACTTAAAAGAATACCACTGAAATGTTAGCTCAAGAAATAGTTTTGTAACTTCTGTGCCCATTTTCTTAAGGATTTTATTACTCCCCTTGAATAATCAGAAAAAGGGTTGCTACCATTGTTGCTTTTTAAAAATTATTATTGTTGCGAATTAAATTGCCACTGCATTCATGCTGACTCTTGGCAATCCCAGGTACAAAGATTTTTTCAGCTCTTTTTTTTATTTTCAATGTTGTAACCCGTCCCCTGAAGAGTCTCCAGGTAGATTTGAAACACTATCCTTTTAGCTGAAAAACCCAGTGTTGAACCCATTGTGTCTCCCAAGGATTCTGGGAAGGGGTTGTCCACCTCAAAATATCGTTTCCCCAAATATCTGTAACTAATGATACAATGATTCGAAAAAGAGCTTATGGATTGTTTTTATTCACATACAGATTGATCTGGAAGAATACTGGCAATCGTGACCTATATTGATGGTGTTGGATCTTACATTTTGCAACAGGTAGGAATATAAAGGAAAGAGTCTGGGGTCTGCTAAGGAGAGAAGCCCAGGCCACTATCAACCCTTTGAGAACCCAGGAACAAGGAAAGAGAGACAGTAGACTGAGAGCTTTAAGCTGTTCTGAACCAAAATGAGACCTAGGACTGCTTTTAATCGGTGCCAATACTGCATCTCTTTCCAGAGGAAATTTCTGCCCGGGAATTGTGGAGAGGAACTCTGTTTACCTGTTCTGTGGAGGACATGAGCTCAGCTGGGACTTCTCATTTTTTCTCTAAAGTAGAGGATATTTTCACTGAATACGTTAAAATATTTGCTAAATTATTGTTAAAATATTTTCTGTAATACTTGCTTCCACAGTTGATTCTTATGCCAAAGCTCTGCTCTTATATTGAAAAAGATAAAAGGCTAAAAACGAGACTTTTGATACTGAAGTGCTGGTGCTATGAGAAACATGTACTAGACCAAAAAATCTCGGTCTCCCCAAACTTGACTCTTATGTTTGCTCTGGTTTAAAGCAGTTTTTATTACTCATTATGCAATGAGTGTGTTTCCTGTTACCCAGGAAGTGGGAGCTGGTCTGTAACAAGATGCTTCATAAGGGGACCGAAAAAAAAGCCACAATGTGAAGGTCTGAGATTGTGCTGGCAGGCTGCTGTGGTAGCTCCTTTCAGCTCTGCTCAAGTAAAGTTTGCATGCTTGTGAGCCAGCAAGGGGTAGAGTTGCTAGATGGAATCATTAGAGAGAAGTCTCAGCCCACAGCCCTAAATGGGGCCCCATTCATTTTCAAAATGAAGAAGCATGATTTCAATCCCAGAAGCCTTTATCTTCCATGGCCAAATTTGCCCTAAAACTAATAGGCAGTACTTATATCTCAAGGACTCATGACAGAAATGGAAATGTGCTCCTCTCAGGAGTGACTGATTTCAAATTGAGAGAACAAAGGCATTATTCCCCAACCCTATGCTTGTTATTTGGGTTTTATTCATCTTATAACATTGACTAGGCGGTATAGTTATTCTCATTCATTAAAAAAGAAAAGCCCTGAACATTTTTACCACATATCCAAGATGATCCCACTGATGTATGAAAGATAGGTTTAGTATCACACCTCATATATTCCAGCACCCCATGATGCTGAAATACCCACACTGTCTGATCCTGCCCCCAGATCCTTCTGAGGGTTGTAAAGACCACAGTGACAGGCCCAATCACAAGAAGGCACATGTCCCCTCTGTTTCACAGTGAGACTGCTCAAGACACAAATTACGTCCTAACCATGTACTTGCCAGGGGCCTGATAATATCATTCTTGGAACAAACTGACATGAGGGTGGGCCTCCTCAGTTCAAGTTCTGTCAAATCCAATCACTTAATTAAAGCCCTAGGAATGATGGGAATTTCAATAGCAGGGCACTCTGGAAGCATTCTATAATCTAAAGCAAATACAGAAATAAAACAACGAGAGAGAACTTATCAAAGCCATAATACATCTATTACCACAGCTGTTTCTCCTCAGACACTAGGCTCCCTCCTGAGCCTATTATTAAGTGCAAATGACCAGGCTCAGTGACTGTTATTTTTAAAAACATTACTTATCGCGTATTGTGTTCTGAAACTTGTTGACTTATTTTAATTTGCATAATTATAGTAATTTTCTCCTGTGTCAATGCCGTAGGATTATATCAGGATTTTCCCTTTTTACTTAAAGAACTACTCAGGTTCAAAAACAAGTTGTTAGATCATTTTGACCCTTTTAGACAGTCACAATGCACAGAAGATGGAAAAATGCACTGTGCTAAATTCATCCTTGGCTGATATTTGGAAGGACTGGCATAAGTCTGAGAGGCCAAAAAATGAAAGAGAAAAAAAAGGAATGAGAAAAATTGAAGATGAAAAGGATGGATATATATAAACAAAGATAAGAAGGCCTCTTTCTCATAATGTCCTTTAGTGGACTCAAATTTTACTCCTTTGTGTTAGCCTTTTGTGTTACCTAAACATAGACTAAATACATTAAATAATAATTATTTATTATTAAAAAAAACCTTCACAAAAGTTTTAGAATGACCAGCAATTTCTTAGGATATCACCAGGGTTGAGATGTAAGTGAAGCCTATTTCCAAATGAGTTTTCTTAACTATCGCAATAATACTATTGACTTACAATGTGCTATTTCAAACTACCATATGATGTAGAGTTCGTCATGTGTGCATCACCATTAAGAAAGTTCAGAAATGTTCTCATTACCATTGATTCTAGGTTGACTACAGGATTCAGGATATTTAGTGAAGAGGAATAACTTGTCAAAGTAATACAAAAGGTAAATGGTTGAATCGGGTTTCAAACCAAGGTTTTTCCCTGTACTCTTCCAACATTCGACTCCAACCAGCAGTATTCTTGAGGATGCCTGATGGCATAGTGGGTTGTGTGCTGTGCAGGGTCAGCAGTTCAAGACTACCAATATCACTGAGAGAGAGAGATGAACCTTTCTACTCCTATAAAGGGTAATAGTCTTAGAAACTCAGAGGAGGGAGCTAAACTCTGGCCTGTAGGATCACTATGCATCTTAACTGATTTGATGGTAGGAAGTTTTTTTTAAACACAACAGCAACAGAGTTTTATAAACTTTATGTTATGGAAGCTTCCAAGTCCTTCCTGTGCTTCGGGATGGGCAGACAAGAATAAAAATATTTTTAATTTCCTAAACCATGTTTTCTTACAAGACTCAGCAAACTTCTTCTGTACTTTGTACTCCGGGTATAGGGCTCACTTTATTGCCCTGGTAAAGGACTAGAGAGTAAATACTTATAGTCTTTGGTCTATACAAATCCACTTATATAGCATAAATGCAGTTGTAGAAAATGTGTGTGATAGAGTGAGCATGTCTGTGGCCTAATGAAACTTTAGTTATAAAATTCAGAAATCAGGCCAGATTTATACTGTAACTTGCTGGCCCCTGTTGCAGTTCTCAATAAAGACCAATTTAGAGTCATCAAAAAAGAGGCAGGCAAAAAATGCTCTCTAGGGCTAGGATAAAATCATTAATTAATTAATCATTCACATCACACTTGGATTTGATGTTAGGGCAAGGCACTCTATCAAAGATAGAAATTGACAAAATTACCTATAATAAAAACATCAAAACACATGTTCCCTCAAAATAAATTGAAATGACCTATTAAAGTATGCTTTTAAAATCTCAAAGGAGAAGGGTTTTTTCTTGCAAGTGCTTGCATATAGGATATGTAACTAATAGATTTCAAGTCCAGAAAATAGAGGAAATCAAGTACCGACGACCTTTGGTTTCTACACTCTCCCTCCTTAAAACAAATTGATGCTTTCACTGAGTAGGCACATGTAGGACCTCAGACGGGAGGTGATGCAACGATGAGCTGATGTGCCTTGAGAAAGAGCCCGTTCTTTCCTCCTGGCTGTTTTTCCGGTTGTGATGCACAGTAGAGTCAGTTCTGACTCCAGCAACCACACACGGCAGCACCCAACACACCACTCAACCCTGCACCATCCTCACATCCATGGCTCCATCACAGCACATGGTTGCAACTGCCGTGGCAATCCTTCTTGACGATCTCCCTTTTCATTTTGGATGAAATGACCTTTTACTTTACCCAGAGGGAAGCACTTCCCCAGGGGTTGCTTCCTCCTGATAAAATGTACAGCTTTACCAGTCTCACTTCGAAGGAGCATTCATCCCAGCATACACAAGGAACCTGCTTCTTTCAAAACAGGGGAGAGTCCATATTTACTCTTTGGTACTGAGGGGGATAAGGGGTTGACAATATGGGCAGCTAACTATGGAACATAATTGCATTCTGGCATTTATGGTGCTACCTTGAGTTAGGCCTACCCCGTGGCAACTATTTCTTGTTTTTGCCTGTCCATTTTTTGCACTGTTATCCATATTTTCCAATTGTATGTCTTATTTTCATAACTAGATTACACATTTAAAATCAAACATGTCTGACTCAACCTATTCCCGCCTGGATTAAGTACTGTGCTCTTTGACAAAGATGACAAACTACTCATCTTCTCTTGAAGGAAACTCAGCCATTGAGTTGAGGCTGGCACCTAACAGCACGGTCGGACAGGGTCGAACTTCCCCAGAGAGTTTCCTAAAAGGCCAACTCTTTATGGTAGTAGAAAAACTCAAACACCCCAACTCATGGCCGTCAAGTTAATGCTAACTCCTAGCACCTCCTGTCCATTTCTAAGACTGCACTTCTTTCAGCCCAGCTTTTGTCCTAAGGAGCTGCTAGGGCATCTTTGGAAGTGCCAGCAGACTATGTGAATGGCGGCCCAATGAACAAACACCACCAGGACTCCGTACAGGGGTAGAAAGCCTGTCTTTCGCCCTGGGAGTGTCTGGTAGTTTTGAAGAGCTGGCATGGCACTTAGCAGCCTACAGCTTAACCACCAGGGCTCCCTTTCAGATAAGAATACCATGCAATTGCTAGAGCTGTCATTGGCTAGCATTCTGTAACGTGCATAATCATGGTTAGCACCGTCACCACCATCATTCATGTCATTTCCAGTATGAAGTTTTTGTCAGCTACACAATCAGACTTCATTGCTCGCAACCTCATAAAGCCTCCTAATTATGTATAATTTTTATGCTGGGTTTTAAACATTTGTGGGCATGTCAGCATCACCTATGAGGTCAGAGTTTAGGAATTCCTCCTTGTGGAGAATTTCAAATATAATTTTCTAAAGATCAAAATGTATTTTCTTCCAGAAGGTGCTGTAGAAATGAATTTGAAATACGTGTCACTATTAGAAAATATAGTTAGCAAAACCATGAGCAAAATGCATTCATAGAGTAGAATATTGCTAACTTGTGTGGAAAGTTCAAAAGCAAATGATATACATTTTTGGTAAAAAAAAAATTGAGGAGGATTATCTGGGTTGGCAGGCATAAACTTAAATAATTTGGTGACTCCCATAAAAGGAAATTAGTCTTTGATTTGCTCTTCAGATATGGTACACGGTAACATTAATAAAGAAGACAGCACATTTTTTTCCACATTAAAATAGACAACATTTCCCAGAGTCCTTGGCAGTTGGATGAGGTCATGTTTCAGTCAGACGTATGTGGATGAAATTAATGTACTTCACGTCCAGGTCTACTCTATAAAAACTTCTGACAATCCGTCCACAGAGTGTTTCTTCTCAGATGTTTACACATGGGAGCAGATTCTGAATATTGAGACCGGTGGAGGCAAAAGCTAGAGGGCACTTAGACTCCCCAGGCCCCAAGCCCCAGTTTATGTTGTGTCATACCCCTTTCTTCCTCAGCTTACTTTGTTTCCTAGGACTGTCATAACAAAACAACCTTAAATGAGTGGCTTTAAAGAGCAGTTGTCTTTTCTTGTTGGCATTTTGCTTTTCACGGTTCTGGTAGCCCAAAGTCCAGATTCGGAATGTCAATTCCTTCTAATCTAAGGATTTAAGAGAGGAACTGTTCCATCCCTCTGTCCTCCTTTCTTGTGTGTGTGTGTGTGTGTGTGTGTGTGTGTGTGTGTGTCTACTGCTTATTTTTGTGGGAAAACTCCATTCTCTTCCTATTTCACTGTTCCGTTTGGAAGTCCCCTCGGGTTTGCATGACTGCTTGGTGTCTTTACCTTGTGGGGGGCTCTGCTCCTGTCTGCGTCGCCTTGCAGAACTTGTCTCCTAGAACGAATTAGATTAAGGCCCTGCTCTACTGCACTGGAATTTCATGAATCTAAGCAATCACCTCAAAAGAGAAGAAAACTCTATTTCTTCCGAGGACCGTGTGCTTGATAGATTCACGGGGCAGCAAAAAGGAGGAAGTTCCATCAACGGCGTGACAGCGGCTGCAGTGATGGGCTCAAAGACAACCCCAATAGGGAGACTGGTGCAGGAGCCGCAGTGTGCTATTCTATGGCATACACATAAGGTCCCTCTGGGCCAGGGCCCACCGGATGGCACCGAAGAGCAACAACGTCTCCCTCAGCAAGGTCCCATTTCTCAGGAAAGGGAGGAGAATTTCCACTTAACTTTCTGATGTAATGTGTGACAATTTCTTATCTAATGGGATCACCAACTTATTCTTCACTTTCAAAACCTAACTCAAGCATCAGCCGGTGTCTCCTGAAGATGGGCAGTTGATGAAAGAGATGCTGACTCCATGTGCACTCACCAGGGACTCAGCACGAGAGAGATATGGCAGTCTGCTTTCATACAAAATGACAATTTCAGAAACTCTATTGAGTAGTTCCACTCTGTCCTATAGGGTCATTATGAGTAGAAATTGATTGAACAGCAGTGGATTTCAGACCTTACTGTCTTATTTCTCTCTCTCTCTCACTGTAAAACACACAATTAAACACTGCCTACTATGGTTTGCTATTTTTTTTACATATTGTGTGGTAGTTATATAATATGGTGTCAATTTGAGGATTAAGAGTATAGGGGTAAGAGTCTAGGCTGTGCATCAGGATATTGTCAATGAGGCCTCTCTGTAGGCATAGGCTACCTCTAAGGATTCTAGGAATTTCAGACTTTTCTTTCTTGGGGTCTAGAGACACTTCTTTTTGCTGACTTCCTGGGAGACCTTGCAACTGACAAGACACATGGAGCCAAGCTAGTGCTCTGAAGGAGAAGCCACAAGGACCTACCCCAATGAAACCAGATTTTGGAAGCTGGAGACACCATGTAGAGACGCCTGCCTGCCCTGAGATGCTTACAGTGCCACTGGATCCAAAGACTTTCTACCCACTGGCCTGTGATCGTACTGCATTAATCCTCATTGCATGCTCTTCAAATGAGTCTAAGAGGACTTTATAGATTGGTATCATACATATGGGTTAATATCAGACTTATTGGCTTGGACTGGACTGAGTTGAGAAGCTTTCTTAATGTACAGTGGTCCTTTATATAATTCTTTTATACACATATGAGTTTCTATAGATTTATTTCTCTACTCTACCCAGACTAACACTCATTGTTTCATTCCATCCTGAACCTCATTAGCTCAACCTACTGCCAATAAAATTATCATCATTTATTTATAGCCTTGAATTGTTATTGTGGGTGGATATAAGTGGCTGACATATGAAAACTATATAGCCATATTTCTAGAATGCTATAGGTTAAAATATTATGCCATGCAATGTTTCTTCTTTAAGGTCAGGTGTGAAAAATTATTTTGAGAATGGATTACATAAGAAAATGTCTTTTATTTAAAAACTGGAATATTTCCTTCCAAAGCAAAGTTAAAATTATATGCCATATATTCATGCTTAAGTTGAGTTTTTCAGCACACTTTTAATACAGGTTTGTGGGAAAATCAGGCACCAAGGCTGATATTCAGGTGAGTTTATACTCAAATATATATGTATATGTATACATATATATCCCTGATTTCCCCATATATTCAGAAAAAATGTTCCCTTATGTAATATATTTGATTTTGCTTTTTTAGGACTGTGATTTTAAAAAAACAACTTAGTGACATATATATTAACATCTCTCAATTTGCATGTTGGTTAGGTTCCTGGAAAGTGGCAAGTGATTTAAAAACACTTAAATCAAAATGAAACTTTGCATAAGGAAAAAAAGTAGATATATTCTGCTTGATAAATGAAAAAGCCAAACATGCCCCTATTTTTCCATACCATTCAGTATGAACTGTAAATAAACAGCCTATGGAAACATGAAACATATTAAAAATGTTTATTCCTGACCAGAAACACAGTCCCTGAAACTGTCCAATAGTTCTACAATGGACATAACATGTTAAACCATTAAGAATTCTTGCATATAAAGTGCTACATTCCAAGGGAAATCATAAAGTCATAATGTTATTACTTTACCATTTTAAGTGCATTTGAGTGATTACTCTATTGCTTTTGGCATTTTCTGTTCATTATCAGTGATACTTCTGGCTCATGTGACATTTTTTTTCAGTCATGATTTCCCCTAAGCTAGGGACACAAGCAGCCATAAGGCATAGTCCCAGAACACTTGCAGGGTGCACATGGTAGCTGGAGAGGAGACAATGAATGCTGGCCAAGGAATCGCTGTGCATTATGATGAGAGTAATGTCACATGGTATTGGCTTGGCTATCAAGCAATGCCCTCAAATCTACACTGCCAGTGAAAGAATCACTTACACACTAAATTTTGGCAGGCAGTTTAAACATGCCATTCTGTACTGTTAAATATTGTTAATTTCTTTATCACTTTATTCCTGTGATGTGCAAATTAACCATAATAAATATATGAGCAGGAAAATATATTTGAAA